>JANHMN010000001.1:256599854-256618565 GCA_030674055.1 Rhabdomys pumilio | reverse complement strand
TGTGTGTGTGTGTGTGTGTGTGTGTGTGTGTGTGTGTGTGTGTGTGTCTGCTTTAAGTCAGAACTCCTGGGATCAAATCTCTATCATTTTCTATCTTTGTGACCATTGGGAGACTTCTTTTCTGAGTCTCCATTTCCTCATCCACAATTTAGGTATATTAATGATCCCTATATGAAAAGTTGTTTTTATAATTAAAGGAATTACTATTGTGAGAACCTTTCAGCTCATAGTCAGCTCACAGGGAACGCTTTCAATGTTCTAGCTATTGAAGAAGAAAGAGGCAATGCAGAGTATGATCTAATGAAACAAATCATCTTGGGTGGAGACGAGCTTTGGTCTCCACTGCCTGCAAATGGGAGTCTCTGCACTTGCTAATAACAATGTGGGTAAAAACTTCACCTCGAGGACTAGAGAGACTGCTCAGTGGTTAAGAGCACACATTGCTCTTGCAGAGGACAGAGGCCATGGGCTCAGTTGCCAGCACCCACATACTGACTCACAATCATATGCAACTCCTTTTCAAATCTCACACCTTCTGATGTCCATCGGCACTAGCACACATGGTATACAGACATATGTGCAAGAAAAAGACCCACACATGTGAAAACAAAACTAATAAATCTTTTACATTTACAGCACATAAAGCAATCCTAGTGAGTAGTAGCATTGTGTAACATGGACTATTGGGAATTCTTCTATAGAATGCAATGGGTTTGGAGGGAGGCTTCGGTAAGGACAAGGGGTATACTTACCCCAGGTTCTTAAGGTAGCAAATGGAAAGATATTCACTGATTGTTCAAAGCAGTTTTGGACACTTGTGGCCAGCTGCTTCTCTAAATGGAGTGATGACAGTTTAGCTAATAAAACTAAAGCAATGTCGCACTCATAAACGTTGCCATCAGGAGGAGCCTTGGATGGGAAGAGCTCACCCTGGTGACTGCTATGAACTGGCCTGGGTTGTTAGCAAACATGGGCATCTGCTGCCTCATTTGCTTTCACCATTCTTCGATGGCATCAAAGCGACCCTAGCTGCCCGGAGGGAAGGAGCTGACCATGAAATGTCAACATACATTATGAGCAAATAATAGCAACAAGCATGCGTCTCCTCTGCCGAGCTTGACTCACACCTCTCTGACGATGCTCACCTCAAATGAGTCGCCCTCGCTCTCCAGGTGTTTGGCACCTTAATAAGCTTCTAATTAGTAGTGCAAAAAAAGAACAAAAAAAAATTCACAAAACCCACCTGTTTTGAGATGTCTCAATTCAGCTAAAATAAATATGTCAAAATTCAAAGTATTCTTAAATCAGAAACTCAAACTGCACACTTTTAAAATCCCAGAGGGAAATAAAAACTCTTTTTCCCAGCAATGCCTTAAGGCTGTCAACTTCCCTTGTAGGACTGATGTCATTCTGTACTGTAGATTTCGATCTGTTGTCTTTCCACTTTCATACACTTGAAGGGATTTTTTTAAATTTTCTTTACTTCTTCAGTGACATAATTACCATTCAGTTTTGAGGCCATGTGCACTTTCCCTACTCCAGGGATGCCCCCGCATGCACATGCATGCAGCACTAACTGGGCGTACTGAGTTATTCTTGTCTTAAAAAAAAAAACCGTTTTTATTACTTTTTATTTTTTTACAGTCTACTTATTACCCACTCCCAGTCTGCCCTCCCATAGTTCCTCATCCCCTAACAGATCTCCTAGAGGACGCTCCACACACACAGGCCTCCCTGGGGCCCCAAGTCTCTCAAGGGTTAGGTGCATCTTCTCCCACTGAGCCAGACCAGTCAGTCCTCTGCTGTATATGTGTCAGGGGCCTTGGACCAGCTCCTGTATATTGCCTGGTTGGTGGCTCAGTGTCTGAGAGAACTCAGGGGGCTGGGTTAGTTGAGACTGCTGGTCTGCCTCTGGGGACACCCTTCTCCTCAGCTTTTTCCAGTCTTTCTCTAATTCAACCACAGTGGTCCTCAACTTCAGACCATTGGTTGGTATAAGTATCTGATTCTGTCTCAATCAGTTGCTTTTTGGACCTCATGGGTGGCAGTCATGCTAGTCTCCTGTCTCCTAAGCACACCATAGTATCAGTAACAATGTCAGGCCTTGAGATAAATCCCAAGTTGGATTGATACTGACTCTCCTTTCCCTTGGTTTCTTCTCCATTTTTGGCCCTGCAGTTCTTTTAGACAGGAACAATTCTGGGCCAAGTTCTTCTTATTTTAAAGCACCAATTGGGAGAAGATGTTGAGAAATTTACAGAGAGAGTTGGAGAGGGAAGTGACAGGTAGATATGATCATACTTCATTGTGTTGGCACGAAATTCTCAAAACTAAAAACATTTAAAACCTCAGGATGATTAAGAACACCCCCACAAGAAACTCAAACTATTCCTCACATGGGTGTGCAGACAAGCAAATTCTCCGTGACCAGCCCAGACAGTTCTCCTTTAGAAGGGTCTGGGTTTGAGAAATAAAACTCTGGGTGCTCAAGTGTGAAAAATGAGCCTGCCTCTATAGGCCATGAGATCTCCTCAGCACCTCCAGGACTCCAACCTTCCCCAGATCCAGGTGAGACTTGTCAGCTTACTTCCTGTGACCTCTTCCATGCCATCAGTCAAGGTTCCCCTGGAGACATCAGCCTCTCATATTTCACATGTTAGAGATGATTTGTTAAAATTAGGTCATTCAATCTTCCAAACTCCAGGCACCAGCGAAATTGAAAGTGAGAGACAATGCTAACCATAGAGGGGTTTACTAAGATAATACCGTGGAGAATCCTTTTATTCTCAAAAATTAATAATGCTCATAGATTTTTTTGAACGCTTGTGATGTTTAAATAATTCCAAAAACTGCTGATAAGGGAATAAAGTCTAAATATCACTAAGCAGAGGGCAGTGTCTCCATGCTACAGTGTGGGTCACACATGCACGTATTCTGTCGTTTTATATGACTGGGCCAGCACACACAGACTGTCGGGGTCACTGCCAAAGCCTCAGCACCTTCCCATGTCCTGCAATATTGAGAATACACCTGAGAGTTGGTCATCAACACTGCTTTCCAGCATGCAACAGATCCTGTATTCAATCCCAACAAAATTTTTTTAAAGAAATATGTGCTTTTGAGGCACCAGAGAGTGAAGTCTGGTGGTGTGGGGGTGGTATAGGGACATCCTCTTGGAGACAGGGGAGAGAGAATGGGATGAGGGACTGTTGGAGGGTGGGCTGGGAGGGGGGCTAATGACTGGACTGTTAAAAAAAGATTAAATAAAATAATAATGATAATGATGATGATGATGATGATGATGTATGTGCTTTACGTGATGGCAGACTGTTTATGACTCCTGTATTAGTTTCCTAGAGTTGGCCAGAATTACAAAGTAACTGATTGTATTGTACTGCCTCCAGTTTCTCTCCATCTTTAATTCCTTAAGTACATTGTTAATCTTCTCCTTTCATCCACAGGTAAGTGTAGCCCTCACCCCTCATCCAAGAAGCTTTTCTCTACAGCAAATGGAGACAATTATAGAAAGCCACAACTGGGCGCAATGGGGAGAGCTGTGGACTGTGGGGCGCCCGGTCCCAGTGGACACCTCTGCAGCACAGCCCTGCTTCTCATCTCCTCCAAAATGCATTTGTCACAAGCTTATATCATAAACAGTAACAAGGTCTAGCATCTAATTATTAAGCTATAGCTTATAAGTCATAGAAATATCTATTCTTAAGTATAAGTCACTTTAATAAAAAGTTACCTGCAATGCTAAGAACACTATAAAATAAACTATTACTATCATTTTTCCAGTTTTCTACAATGTCACTTATTATTTAAAATTCCCTTAAGTTGCCTCATACCCTATCCAGATTTCACTAAAATCATCTAATGTTACTTATATCAATTATGGAGACACTGATTTTATATTTTATATTTTAGACATGAAACTATCATTTTATTAAATTCATTGCTACAACAGTTTTCAGTTGATTTCTGGAGCTATGTAGTCATGTAAGTATTTAGAGACATAAGTTATCCATTTCATCTTTTACTTTTCCATTCTTAACTCTAGGAGCAACACCTCTAAGCTGTTAACTGGACGGGTTCATAGAAGGCAATGAAGTAAGTTTTCTTGCTTACCTTTCCAAATTAAAGGAAAGTCTCCCCTTCTTCCTATGGTTTCTATGTTGACTGTCCACTGACTTTGTCCTATGATATCTGTATTCATATTTCAGGGTGGCCATAACAAGACACCACAAACTTGGTACCCTAAGCAAAGGAAATCTTTCTTGCAGTTCTGGAAGCCACAAAGCCAAGACTCCAGTGCTGAATGCATAGGATTGGTCTGAGCTTTTCTTGGCTTATAGCCAGATAGTCACCTTCTCTTTCCCTTTACGTGATTTTCCTTCTGTGGATGTCTGTACTGTAATCTCTTGCAGACATTGGATATATTGGACTAGGGAATGCTAGCATTTAGCTATAGTCTCTTCTTCAATAACCTCTCTCCAAATACAGTAATATTTTGAGATATCAAGGTTAAGGACATTGATATAAGGGTTTTTTTTTTTTCATCTTTTGTTTTCTTTATTTTTTTGTTTTCTTTGGGGGGGTGGGGGGGGGCAAAACGATCCAATGCATCCCACAGGTATTTCTATTGTGAACACATTGATCTCCATCTATTTACTGTTCTCATGCAATCTGTTACATATTTTAATGCAATCATACTACATCACACTTTACAGCTAATGCAGATGTCTGGTGCTGTGCTCCTGGCCTGCCCTTCCCAGCCTGCCTCCGTGTGGTATTTCTGCCGCATCCTGCATACCGCAGTCGTCCATCATCCGGGATATTTTCATAGATGTGCTCTCTGAGCTGTCTTCTCCAGTGGATACCATCATTCAATCTTATCTCTCCATGGTTGTTGGTATTTGTTTTCTGCCTCTAACAGTTGTAAATGCTTGGTCCTGAAAATGCGCTCTCCTCTCCGATGGTAAGATAATTTTACAATTAAGCCTGGTTCTCTTCTTCATTTCCATTCCTTCTCTGTGGAGGCTATTCTCCCTCTGGGAGGTTTTTATGACTTTCTTATAGTTTTCCAGTTATTTTGATATGTTTAGGCCATAGGGGGGCTTCATTCGATGTTAATCCTTTTGGCATTTCCCACTCTTGTGAAACATTCAGACCAAAATAGTCTCTTTCATATACAGAAATCAGGACTCTTAAGAGTCTATTCAAAATAGCTCCCAAAGCATGTAAGGAGACAGAAAGGGGAAAGATTTAAATTATTACCTCCTCTCTCACACCACAAATTTATTCTTAATCCTAAAATCAGGGTAAATTATTTATTTCATTTTGTAGATGAGCTTACTGAGGCTCAGAGACATCACTGAGCTGTCAACGTCACATATATAATAAAGGACAAATCTCGAAGTCAAAAATTAATCTGCGCATTCCTGTGCTTTCTACAGTATTCCACATAAACTCTTAACTCCTGAAGCAGATTTTTCCCTGAGCCACTTTGAACTGGTGGAATGGTGTGAGCAAGAGTCAGGTGCCGATATAATCTCAACCAGAAGAGGCTCTGCCACGTGTGCGTGCACTGGCCTTCCCTCTTTCGACAAGTTTAAAACGGTGTTCAGGCATTCATCAGGAAAGTAACTATGAGGTAGTACCTTCTAAAATGAGACAACTACCAGAAATCTGGAGGTGTGGTTTAGTATATGTGCAGTGCACACTGTCTGCATGCCAGGCTCTACTGTATTTGCATAGAATGTATAGATGAATACAGCTGGAGAATCTAGCAAGGAAACAAGATTGTGTCACATGGCACCTTAAACATGCTTAGGAGGTTTCCGATGCTCCTTTCCCATGCCTTTTTGTTGCTGATATTGATATTAGTATTGTTTTGATAGGGTCTCACCCTGTAGTTCAGACTCAACAGAAGCTGAGTATGTGTAGGCCAGGCTGAACTGGACTTACAGTGAATCTTCCACCACAGACTTGAGTACTGTAATACACATGTGAGGTTGTTTGTCCATTCTTCCCTACCTCAGATAACCACCTCTGCCAGTTAGGATACAACGGTGACTAGCTCATGTCCAGCATTCTGACTCCTGACACACACACAGACGCAAGAGGGTCAGAGCAGAACAGACCCTTCCCTGCAGGCTGACTGTCAGTCCATAAGTTCTCAGAGGATGGTGTCAGCCCGTGAGATTGCTCAAACCAAAATATGCAATAAGATATATATATATATATATATATATATATATATATATATATATCCAATAAAAGAGGAGACCGTAGACTCATGTCACTGATGGAGAACTAGTGTGTTGACATTCATGGTACCCAACTCTTAAACTTGACCAGTTTTGAAGACTCTTCTCGATGCGTGTCATTCTACTGTCTGTTTCCCAACACCTTGCTGTGGTCTGCAGCATCCTTAAAAATAAACTCCGTTCCTAGTAAGAGGTACTTAGATTTCTGCCACTTGAGTGGAGATGTGCCAGTCCATGCAGGAATGAGACTGTACTCCATCAAATACAACACACATATTTGCAGGGCTTCACAGCTGAGCCAAGACACAGCTACTAACTCAACCTCAATGGAACTGCTGAGTCACAGCATGGACAACTAAAAGGCTTAGAAGACATAGAGATGGGAGAAGAGAATATGAAGACAAAGAAGGGTGCAAGGCCAAGAAGGAACAATGCTAGGGTTACTAAACCTAGTGTAGTTATAAATCCAAATAACTACATAGCTAATATCTGGAAAATTAAGTCAAAAACACCCAATGATCACTGACTATGCACCAATGTGTTATAACAAGGGGCAAAATGGAGTGGATTACAGCCCAGCTCTTGGGCTATAACCCTTCATGGAAACATTATCGGTTTACTTTAGTGTGCTGGCTGGTTTTGTTGTGTCAACTTGACACAAGTTAGTTATCACAGAGAAAAAAGCCTCCCCTGAGGAAATGCCTCCACGAGATCCAGCTGTAAGGCATTTTCTCAATTAGTGATCAAGGGTGGGAGGGCCCATTGTGGATGGTGTCATTCCTTGACTGGTAATCCTGGGTTCTATAAGAAAGCAAACTGAGCAAGCTAGGAGAAGCAAGCCAGTAAGCAGCATACCTCCATGGCCTCTACATCAGCTCCTAGCTTCCAGGTTCCTGCCTTGTGTGAGTTCCTGTCCTGACTTCCTTGGGTGATGAACAGCAATGTGGAAGTGTAAGCTGAATAAACCCTTTCCTCCCTAACTTGCTTCTTGGTCATGATGTTTTGTGCAGGAATAGAAACCCTGACTAAGACATTTGGGATTTTTGTTAACCGCTGACAATTTATTAAAGCAGGGTTACACTATTGGCTAATTCTGTCAGGATAATTTCACTATTCAAGGCATTTTTTTTTTCAAATACTAACTTGTACGATCCTGTTACCTATCTGCTAGCCTCTATTTTTATTGTTGTTGTTGTTGTTAATTAGCCGTCTTTATTTAGTCAGCAACAATGACTTTCCCTGTTTGTTCCTGCTTCTGTTTGTTCTGCTTTAAAATTATTTTTAACTTTTATATCATGTACCCCAATCCCATTCAGCTCCCCATCCCTTTATATCTGCCTTCTACTCTAGTAGCACGACCCACACCCCCCAAAAAAAGAAAGAACAAAATTAAAAAAAAAAAAAAAAGATAAACAAAGCATAGAAAACATCTTGCTGGGGAAGCTTCAGTGTGTCATGTTGTGTCATGGTATGTCATGGTGTGTCATGGTGTGTCATGGTATGTCACAATACACCCTATGTCTACAGCTGGGGAAGCTGCAGTGTGTCACAGTGTGTCCCACAGTACACCCTGTGTCCACACCGCCTGTCACGGTGTCCCACAGTACACCCTGTGTCCACACCGCCTGTCACGGTGTCCTACAGTACACCCTGTGTCCACACCGCCTTTACTTTCTGACGTTTGTTGCAGTGAGTCATTGGTCTCGTTCAAGGCCTCTGGCTTCTGTGACAACATCAGTCCTGGATCCTCACCAGGACTCCTCCTGTCATCCTGTTGTTGTCCTGTGTGGTGGTGATCCTGCAGCTTTAGATCTGCAGGATGGCCCTCAATTCCATGGGGCTGGCTCTCCCCTACCCACAGCAGCAGAGCCAGCTCTACAGTGCTGCTCAACTGAGGCACAGCGCTGACATTCCCATGTGCTGCAGCTAGGCTCTGTTTTTATACCCATACCACAGACGAGTAAACTGGGGCACCAAGTTATCATTTTCCCCAGTCACACAGCTAGGTAAATAGCAAAGGTAGCATATACACCCAGGAAGAAGAAGATTCCACACCACTTTCGATTACAATAAAAACACGGTAATTGTGTTGAATTTACCAGCAGTTCTATGATTCACCTTTTCATTTTATTATTTTCTGGTATAATTTGGCTGTATGAATGCACATAGCTGATGACCAAATAGAAGTGATTTTGTTTCTTTTTAACAGTACATCCAACATTTTCCAATCTGCAGATCCTCCTTATAATCATCCTGATATTCCTCCAGTTTATTGTGCTATAGTTCAGACACCCCTGTGATGGTTTGTATATGCTTTGCCCAGAGAGTGGCACTATTTGAAGTTGTGGCCCTGTTCGAGTAGGTGTGGCCTTGTTGGAGTGGGTGTGGTCTTGTTGGAGTAGGTGTGGTCTTGTTGGAGTGGGTGTGGCCTTGTTGGAGTAGGTGTGTCACTGTGGGTATGGGCTTTAAGACCCTCATCCTAGCTGCCTGGAAGCCAGTATCCTGCTAGCAGCCTTCAGATGAAGATGTAAAACTCTCAGCTCCTTCTGCACCATGCCTGCCTGGATGCTGCGATGTTCCCGCCTTGAGGATAATGGACTGAACCTCTGAATCCGTAAGCTAGCCCCAATTAAATGTTGTCCTTATAAGAGTTGCCTTGGTCATGGTATCTGTTCACAACAGTAAAACACTAAGACACACCCTTTCCTGTCCAAACTCCTAGCTGTTTCCTAACTTCTCTATCTCTTTTCCTTTATGTGTAATGGGAAAATAAATATCTTGTTTGCATAGCTTCTTTCCTTCTCTTGAGTTATTTCCTTGGGCTAAATTCTAGAAGTAAGATCTCTGACACAATGGTTCATGAGTGTTTTGTTCCTATTCCTGGCGTTTATTCAGGCTATTTTCCAGACACCGGAACTAGAGGGTTGTAATTCTGTAGATGAGCCCATTCCCCAAGATCTCATCAGGAGTGTGTTACATCTGTATTTTAATGTTTACTCAGAAGGTATAAGTTGTGTTTTTTTAATTTATATTTCACTTCCATTGCTTACTGATGAGGTTACTATTTCTCAGTTGTTTACTTACTGGGGTTCTTAATGAGAGAATTCTCCGTACATAAGTTTTTCCCAATTATCTATTGAGAATGTAATCGTTTTTCTACCAGTCTGAATGCCTTTAAGAAAGCCATTAATCCTTTCCTGCCATACTCTGTGTGTTTTTCTCCAATCTGTTTACACTGGAGTGAGTGCTCTAACGTGCTGAAAGGCCAACTTCTAGCACACCTGGCTCTGACAGATGAAGGTGTGACCTTGAAGACAATGTTTGCGTCAAGAGCCAAACACCTCCTTATGTTTAAATGAATCCCTTGTTTGTGTTTTATCCCCCAACGGTGATGTAAACTCTGAATATAAAGAGGTTGAGGTCCAGAGAAACATAAGACTGGAGTCTCTCCCTCTGTCCCCGCCCCGCCCCGCCCCATATGAGCTCAGTGCTAGCAGCAGGCATCCTGAACATCCCATCTTACTAGAAGCTCCCAGGAGGGATAGGAGCTAGTCGGAAACACTGCATCTGCTCCTGGTCTTGTGACCTCCTCATTCCAATAAACCTTCCACCATGGCTACGTGAATCAAAACTAATCTCATTTTACCGTGTAATGTGTCTGTAGGGTTCCTGCCACCACAAACCCAGGGAAAAAATCTGTCGTCATCACTCCACCACCAGGAACAGGGTCCACACGACACACCTCACACTGTTAATTCAGGTGATTCTTCTGTGTCTCAGATGTGTTTTGTTCCTCCATACAGTGAAAAGCATTACTTTGCCCAAGGTACAGAAATAGCATAATTTTACATTACTTTAAATCTTATATTATTTTTATATTTATGCTTCACTATCGGACTCATCAGGGACATGGTTTATTTTATAGTAATATGGAGCTTGCTATGTTTCTAAATGTTGCTGGGAAATTGGTTATTGAATGGACATTCTCCATGATTCTGTAGTAACTCCTACACCACACACTCAGTTTATAATTGTATCTATTGCTAGGAGTCTGTCCTATTTATGCACACCTCTAGCAATATCTAGAAATGCAGTTTTAATTATTATTTCTAAAATACATTATATCCGGGACAACTTCTCCCTAAATATTTTTTCTTCTTTAATAACACTTCTGGTATCCTGTGACTTTTTTTTTTCAATATGCCTTAATGCAATTTTGTTGTGAAAGGGGATATTTTAACTCTTAAATTTATAAATTGACTTGATAAAAATGTTCACTCCTTACGATACACATACTTCCATTCTAGAAGCATTTATCTGTTTGTTCTTGCTTCAATTACATCTCAACAGAATGCTGTAGTTTGCTTTATGTAGGTCACAGCCATCCCTAATGAAGCTCATTCCTATGTGCTTTACATCTTAGTCACCACAGGGAACGATTTTTTTTCATTATGCCCTCTTGTTCCTTATTGTTGATACACAGAGTCTCTATTTGATAGAGCTGACATGACTAACAGTGTTCTGAAGAATGCTTCTGTGTCGTTAGCAAAACTATTGTGAAAACGTGGCTCCTGATACCATTCCACATCCCTTTAAGCTATAGATTCCTTCCAGGAGTTTGAAAAAACACAGTTATTTTATTTTCTCAAACTTAACCCAATGACAAAGGCTCACTAGGACATGACATTCTTAAAATCTAAGATATGAAAAAAATAAATTCATATTTAAGTATAAAAGTGAAATAAATGTAGATGCTACTTCCTGTCCCTCTTCACTGGCTTTGATTTTACTCACAGTTGTGTTCTGTTTTAATTCTGCAGGCTGCTTCAGACGGTCCCTGTAAGTTTAGGCTGGGAAGATTATATGCCTTAATATGCACATTCACAAGGAAGTAAACTATAGGATAACTGAATACTATTGTTCATCTGTTCTCAATTATATATACTAAAAATTGAATACATAACCTTTTACCTCAAGGACACTGTCAGCCTGACCCTTCTCATCTCACTTAAGACAACATGTCGAGGCATCTGAGTGTCCACAGAAAGACTTCTCTCTCATACACAAGGAAACAATAACCATCCTCATAGATTTTGGTACTTTCATTCTCTGGAAAAATCACTTATGGTGTAGTTTTATGCTGGCCCATGTGTTATGCACACACATGGCCAAAGCACATCCAGGCCTCAGATGGCTGAGGAGTAGTAAGAAAAGGCTTTGGACAGTATGTTAAGCAGTTTTTAAATTCTCTCTGAGGTGCTTACTGTACCTTCCAGGGAACATTAACCACTCCCCCTGCTCTGAGTGCAGATGACCCACTCCACCTGTGATTCAGTCCGCTGATTCAGAGTGATTCCCGCTCACACCTACAGCTGGACTTCATTCCCTGTCTGTTCTTCTGTCTCCTAGAGAACTTGGATGTGGAAAATGACTTGTAGGGAGAGGGGGTCACGTGAGGGATGTGAAGGAGGTAAGAGGTGGGTGTGGTGGGAATAGTCACCTGTCAAACTGTCAATCAGTAAGAGATCACACACACCAAGAAAACTCCATGGATCATCTACCGGATGCTTCAGGTGCTAAGTGTCCCTCGGAGGCACTGTGTTTGAACGCTTCACCCCAACTTTGTGATACTGTTTTTGGAGACTATAAACGCTTACAGAGGCACTAACTACAGGGAATGGGTAAACGGAAGAGGACACTATTCTGTACTGCCCAGCCTTGCTTCCTGCCTTCTCTCTGCTTACTGACTGTCAATTGATATCAGATACCTACAGTCCTATCCCCTCGGCCACAAGCTGCTGCCTCTTCTATGCCTTCTCTGTGTGACATACTGTACATCCTCAAACTGTGAGCCAAATAAACCTCTTCTCTTTAAGTCCCTTCTTTGTGCTTATGTGTACATGTGTGTATCAGTGTATGTGTGTGTATGCATGCATGTATCAGTGTGTATGCATCTATATTAGTGTGTTGTGTGTGTGCATATATCAGTGTGTCTGTGTGCATGTGTGTATCAGTGGATGTATGTGTGCATCAGTGGGTGTCTGTACATAAGTGTATCAGTATGTGCAGTGTGTGTACATATATGTATCAGTGTGTGTGTGTGTGTGTGTGTGTGTGTGTGTGTGTATGTATGTATACACATGCATGTGAAGGCAAGGGTATGACATCAATTGTCTTCCTCCATAGCTTCTCCATCTTGGATTTTTTTATTCGTTTTGTTTTGTTTGATTTTGTTTGTTTTGTGTGTGTGTGTGTGTGTGTGTGTGTGTGTGTGTGTGTATCAGTGGGTGTCTGCACATATGTGTATCAGTATACATGTGCATGTGTGGATCAACGTGTGTGTGTCCATGTGTATATCAATGTGTGTGTATGTGCATATGCATATCAGTGTGTGTATATGTAAATCAGTGTATGTGTATCAATGTGTATATCAGTGTGTGTGTGCATGTGTGCATTTCTCTCTGTGTGTATGTATGTGTATGTATATGTGTATACACAAGCATGTGAAGGCAAGGATAGGACATCAATTGTCTTCCTCCATAGCTTCTCCATCTTGGATGTTTGTTTGTTTGTTTGTTTGTTTGTTTGTTTGATACAGGGTTTTTCTGTGTAGCCCTGGATGTCCTGGAACTTAATCTGTAGACTAGGATGGTCTAGAACTCACAGAGATCTTCCTGCCTCTGCGTCCTGTGTGCTGGGATTAAAGGCATGCACCATAACCACCAGGACTCCATCTTGTTTTTGAGACAAGGCCTCTCTCTAAACCTAGATCTTACTGGTCAACAAGCCCAGAAATCCCCCTGTCTCTCTCCCAAGCTTGAAGAGTACAGGAGTGCTGTGCCGTGTCTCTCTCCCCAGTTCAAGAATTACAGGGTCTCTGTGCTCTTTTTCCAACAGTCTTGGGACCTGAACTAGGTCTTCATGCTTCCTTACACTAAGCTGTTACTGACTGTCCCGTGTCACCAGCTCTGAAGTTGCTTCTTGTCTTTGTTCACAGCAATGAAAACTGTGACAGACAGCATGAGGGAGGCTTTCTTCAGTCCTCTCTGCCCTCCCTGCCTCCACTCCACTCTGTAGTGCATGCTGCCTGTTATATTATAACTGCCTGGAGAAAATCAGTGTCTGATACAGTCTGATCTCAGGGCCAGCACAGAACCAAGAGCCTGCACACAGCTCGTGTGCATCCCAGACACTTGCTTGTCCTTCTCTCCTGTTAAGAAGTGACATGTGACATCCCTGAGTGTCAGCACAGGACTCAATCAACATTAGTAGTACATGCTTCACCTTCTGCAGCCTCCTGTCCTGGCTCAATTGGGCCACTTTTATTCTTCATTCCTCTGCCTTTCTTGGCCTCCTGTAACCTCAGTAACAGTGAAGCAGCAGTGTCACTTGTGGGTCTGCTTCCAATCCTCCTCCAGAATGGAAAGACAAAAGATCCTAAACAAATGTGAGCATCTCTCCAAATGTAGAGAAGAAAGCGTCAGACCAACCCTGAATGCTGTAAACATCTTTTAGCACATCCTCCTGAGTCATCTCATCACCAGTGGTCTGCAGTGGTCTAACCTTGCTTTATAAATGTGAACTACCTCCTTAGGAAAACCCTGCTTCTCAGAACCCTCTCTACTCGTATCCTGACTCAGGTTCAGCTTAGTCATAGTGAGTTCCGGTTCACATCCTATATTCCTGATGACATCTTCTGCCTGATGGAAAATCTTACACACTCAGCAACACCAGTGACAAAATTTTCCATCAAATGGGAGACATCGGATAATAGAGACTTGGTGTCTTCAGAACCAATGGCTAAAATTGAAAGAATATTTTAAGATAGAAAACAAGTAGATGTCATTGACAGATGTTATTTTGTCCATAATGCAGAATGAAATGTAGCTTCCTGTTAAACACAGTAGCAAGTTATGCATCAAGCCCATGGATACTTTGTTTCACACAGTGCTGCCCTCTAATATCCTCAATGCCCTCAAATACCTATGGCCCCTGTGAAATACTAAAATAATACAACTCAAGGAGCCCTTCTCTGCAGAGCACTGTTCATTTTCCCTACATTCCCATTCACCTTTGTTTTCTATTTTCTGGAGCACATGTCAGCTTTTGTTCGTTACCCATGGGGCTAGCAGCATGCTAACAGAGAAAAAGAACTAGACAGAAACAGACAGCAGGAGACTGGGGCAGAGCCAAGGAAACCAAGGTGGAAGCTTCATAGCCCAGAGCAAGATGCAATATCTTATCCCTACAGTATTCTTGGCAAAATCACCGCACGAAAGTCAAGATTTAGGGTAAAGAGACGAGTTTAAGAATCTTCTCTTGGGGGGCTGGAGAGATGGCTCAGCAGTTAAGAGCACTCACTGCTCTTCCAGAGGTCCTGAGTTCAATTCCCAGCAACCACGTGGTGGTTCACAATCCTCTGTAATGGGGGATTGGATGTCCTCTTCTGGTGTATATGAAGACAGCAATAGTATACTCACATATATAAAAATAAATAAATCTTAAAAAAAAAAAAAAGAATCTTCTCTTGAAGAAGGGAGGGAATGTATCCTAATATTTACTTTACTAACATAAGACTTTACTGCTTAAAATTTTTAATTCTAAATTTTATATTGACACAAAAATTATTTTCTTCAGTCCAGCATATTACCAAAACTCGCTATATACACCACGCTACTTTCAACTTAATGTTACCCTCCTTTCTTGTCAATTAATTCTAATCATTTATTTTTTTGTTGTTGTTCATTGCTGCAAATATTTGCACCCATTTTTAAAGCCTAGCCTCCTTGGAACTTTTTATTAACATTTCTGATTACAATGCCAGAAACTCAGCTGAATATTGTGATATACAATCATTTTCAAATAATTTTGTCTCTGACTTGCTTAACTAGGATTTTATTCTCTGAAAGCTAGGACCAAGTCTTCTCTACAGTGCCTGCTGCTGGGCTCTTAGGTAAAATTAGAAGTTATGGTCTCTCTATGGTCAGTCAGTCTGTGGTTGTGAAATATTTCTCACAAAGAACTGGGTTTGGTGTATCGGGTTTTGTGTCTCAGTTTCCCACCCTTTCCATCTCCCTGTCTCTCCTCCTGTAATTTACAACATTTGACCTGAAGACTCAGTCCCACTTCATTGTCCTCAGCCGCCCACAGCCTTGAGCACACACGTGAGCACACACCTGGTCTAATCCCATGCACCATCTCTTCCTGGCCTTGTACTGTGATCCAACAATTGACTTCTACTCTCTTCTGAAACCCACTTTCTGTTGCTTACGTGCCTGAAATTAAATACAGTCCTACCCTTAACTTCTCTCATTTTTGGAACCTGCTTTAAGAATTTGTGGAATCAGATTTGAGAATGAACATTATGAAGGAAAACAGATTTTTTTTTCCACACAGATTTTTGGAAACACGAGGGATAGAACATCATGTATGGTCACATGAGGAGCATCAGACGATGTTGAAAACATGGGCAAGGGCCTTTATTAAAGTTTCCATGGGAAAAACAGTGAAGCAGGGTAGCTATTTTCTCTTCCTCATTTTATCCTGCCCAGGAGCCAGAAACTGTCTATAGTTGTCTAGTAACTACTGTTAGGGTGATTAAGTTAACAAATGATAGTGGCATTGAAGAGTCCATTAAAGCACTTAGGTAAGTTATCATGTCATGCAGGTCATTAGTGCACTCCACAGGCATCATGGCTGGACACAACTGTTGAGCGATGCCTTCCTGCAGAAGCCAGGACACAGTAATGGTACACATGCATTGGTGATAACCAACCACTCTCTAGTTGGACATATGACCCACTCAACAAGATGAGAGTCATGCCTAGTACCAGAAACCTAGTCAAACAATCAGGTCTAGTGGTGGTAGGTAACTAGCAGTAGAACCTATAACCATTACTTAATCGAACAGATATAATCCTTAACTACATTCTAATTATTCATTCTTATATTTTCAGATAAGTGTGGTTCTTACCACTCATAAAGGAAATTTCTCTTTGCAAAAAAATGGAGACCATTAAAGAAAACCACAACCAATCAAAATGAGAGTTGTAGCCCAGTCCTAACTGATACATCTATGAAACAATTTCCACACCTAAGGCTAGGGGATCGTAGTAAAAGAAGGGACAGAAAGATTTTAAGAGCCAGAGGATCAGGGAGATTGCTGTGAGATTGTGTCTCTTACTAATTTCAGGAGCTACACCTATAAAGTCTCAGTACAACTGCCAAAATGTGAGCTGGACAAGATCAATAATAGACATATGAATGTGGACAAGGGCAAGCTCAGCAGGCGTCAGTTACACACAATGTACTACAGGCAACTGAGGAATGAAGAGAGTGGGGAAAGATAGTCTTTCCAAGGAAGAGCACACCAACTGGTTAGTCACTACCCATTGGTTTCTGAAAACATAAAACATATACATATATGTAACACACAGTCTGAGAAGTATTAAGTTGTCTTAAGTATTTAGGGGTGTGAGTGTGCACTAATGCGTGTGTGTGTGTGTGTGTGTGTGTGTGTGTGTGTGTGTGTGTGTGAAACAGCAATGAAAAAAAGAGAGTCCATAAATTTGAAAGAGAGGGGAAAACATATAGAAAGTTTGAAAGGAGGAAAGGGAAAGAGGAAATGAGGTAATTATATAACAATCTCAAAAACAAAAGCTACATCTCTTAGAAGTGTTATGGGCTCTGCATTGAGTGGTTTTCTTCTGAGCAGTGTGCCAGAAGGTGAGTCATTTACTTTGTCTCCAAGTTAGATGAATGTGGGAAGGCCAGCAGTACTTCCAGGGACAACAGAACTGAGTGTGAGTTCTCATCAGCTTATTGTTCTTCTCCCGACACTCAGCACACACCAGGAGTTTCACACACCTGTGGGTCCACGCAAATCTGCCACCCTAGCATTGACCAGCAAGTGCTATGCCGTACCTCTGACAAGCAGCTCCTAACCAAGCCAGAACCGCTCTGCTAACAGATCATTACTATCATGTGAAACAGATCGTAGATGTTTCTCCTGCTCTAAAATCACTTCCTGCTTTCTTTGCAATTAGCTTTGTCTGTACAAAACAGCACAGCAGATACGCTCATCCTAAATCAGCTCCAGTAAAGAATTATGGTCTGAGTTCCCCTTCATGACATACTAACCCAAAGATGTAGTTTATCTCTGTCACATAAAAGCACAAAAATAAAAGTATCAAATTTTATGGGTTCTGGAGACACGACTCAGCAGTTAAGAGTATTTCTGCTCTTACAGAGGACACAAGTTCAGTTCCCAGCACCCACACTAGGCTGCTCACCTATAAACACAACTCTAGGGCATCTGACCATTTATTCTGGCTCTGCAGCTGGCTCTGCAGGCATCTGCACTCACCACACATGTGAATGTGCATACACACATGAGCACACACACACCACAATAAATAAAAAAAAAACAGTTTTAGAATCATATCCTCAAAAAGGAAAAACAGCGGAGAAACACGAAGACATTTTGAACATAATCAGACCAAATCTGTATGTGGGGTAAGTACCTATAGGTCTAAATAAAAGTATGCACTTAATCAGTGTTTTCTGTCATGTTATTTCCTATTTTAAAAGAAGTTGGTCATTACTTTAGCAAGTTAGAGAGCTGAACGTGTATTTTCACACTTTCAACTTTATCTTTGTCATTCCTCAATTTTGAAATGCCATAAAAGTTGAATACTATATCCATTGCATTTCCAAAGTCCAACCTCCTTTTCTTTTCTGTTTTATATTAAAAGACTTCCCACCCTACACGTAGATTTAAGTTGTATACTACTTTATTCTATGCAAAGTGCTTCTGTGTGTATTTTCTTAACCCATAGCAACATAGAGAAGGACACACATGGACTTATCTAAATGGCCTAATAATTTGCCAAATAAAGTTAGACTTGATTACTTTCATTTGTCCGTTAATTCAAACACTGGTTTTTGATAGCTATGTGTGCCAGGCACTATTCTAGGCCAAGAAGGAAACAAAATAGAATCATTGTCCTTGGAAGACTCTGACAGGAAGGAATTCATATACAGAAGTAAGCAAGAGCACACAGAAGCCCAAATTAAAATCATGTTTGCTGAACTTCAAATTTGCAACTATTTGCAAGACACAATTCTTCCCTCCTAATCTAAATTACACAGTGTAAAAATCCTCTTTCCCACTGAGTAGTTTAATTTTTGCAACTTAACTCTCTTTGAGTTTCCAAAGGATCTCAGACTGTTACAACTCTGAGTGATTCAGTTGGTAACTGTCAAAATATGATTCAATAACACTCGGTCCAGGACAGTAGTGTAGATAATCAGGGGAGACTCCTCCAGTCCCTTCAAACTCACAACACACACAAACCTCGGTGGGGTGCGAAGAGAAAAGGAAGAGGAGAAAAAAAGAAGAGAAAAGAGGGGAGTGGGAAGAAAAGAGGGGAGGGGAAGGGAG
>JANHMN010000001.1:256573882-256599454 GCA_030674055.1 Rhabdomys pumilio | reverse complement strand
CATTGGAAGTAGCAATAGAGAAATCTTAGCAAAAATATTAGAAATAGAAGTCAAAGTTGGAATGTTTTCATCATCTCGGTGCTGGAGTCAGAGGCAGGAGGATAGTGAGCTGAAGGCCACCCTGAGCTATATAGTGAGATGCAGGCTACCCTAGGGAGATCCTGTCTCAAGCAAGCATACAAAAAATTACAAATAGGATACCTATGAAGCCACCTCTCTGAGTGTGTATATAGACAGTTTAATGCAACAGGTGAGACTCTGTGAGAAAGAAAGAGTCCCTGATACCTTACTTAGATTTTTTAAGTAGCTGGATTTAAATACAGCTCAACAAGTACTTAGAACAAGGTACTTAAAATGGATAGGTTGTATGACCAGCAGAAGTCACTTCCCAAGGCAAGTGATCAGGATAAGAAACAAAGGCGTGAATGCAACCTTATTTCCTGGCTGCTCAGACTGGGAATCACAAAAGCAGTGAGCTGGACAGAACCTGAGGGGATGCTGTGTACTGACAGGCAGTGAAAGCTGTCCTGCTCTCCCCTGATCCCTCAACATCCTTCCTATGGATAGGAGAACAACACACTTACATGGACCCCAATAGGGGAATGTGTATGGATATCTAATTGGATATTGCTTTTACTATCTATAAATAGTAAAAGTCTGTCCTTAGCATTTGACTCTCAGAAGTAAAGCAATAACTATGGTTCCTGTGCCTACTAATTCTACTTAAAAATCTTACAGAGTTTAATGCTAGAATATTTTTAATTTGTTTTAAATTAGTATACAAAGTAACAGATTTCCTTATAGCGTTTTCCTACTTATTTAGTTGATCACACACACACACACACACACACACACACACACACACACAATCTCCCCAGCTGCCCCTATAGTAGTCTGCCACCAGGAGTATGCCCGTTTTCACCTTCATATCACGTGACTCCCTCCACTCTCTTCATTAAAGCATCATTTGTCACATGTCATGGGCCACTACCTAGTGTTTTGGCCTTTACCCACAGCTACTCTCTGGCAAATACAAAAATTTTATAATATTTTGCATAGAGAGATTCTGGAATGTGTACTTTAAAGAACGGTGTGCCTCCTGCAAATACCTACAGCTATATTTCAGAAGCCTTTCAAAATTAAAAGTAAATAAATTCAGATAATTTCAGATAACATTTCTATTTCTCCCTCTCTTCTCTTCTTCTCTCCCTACATTTCACAGAACAAATGCTCATAAATGTTACTCTGAAGACTCTGAACACTCGTGAGAGAGAGTGAACATTCAATCCCATAAACACGATTTTGCAGACTCTAGCCACTTTTGCACACTGCTTGTCATGCTTGAACTAATATTGCTCTATAACTCTAAATATATAAAATGCTGCTCACAGGTGTAATATAAAATGTTATCTACTGTGCATCCTAACACAGATCTAACAGCTCAAATCTGTCACTATTAACCAGCTGGTTCAGGTGCATTCTGATGACATGAAGCAAATTAGCATGGTTATTTATTTATTTATTTATTTTAGCAAACATCTCTGCAGTGACTTTCCTTTTGTTAATCTGTTCTTCGTCTCATTCGTTGACAAAGACTGAGGCATCCGTAAAGCAATGAAGAAACCTCAAACAATTTGAAGACTCAGTGTAAGTCACTCTGCAAGTTTAGTCCTTCCATCCCTGAAATTCTGGGTTCCTTTCCATCCTTCTCTGTCTCAAGGTCATCCATGCAGGGGACCGACTAACTAGCTCCTGTGCCTGTTAGCTTCCAAGTAGAGTTGCTCAGTGCAAGACAATGGGACAAGATGGGCAAGCAAGAGGAGAAAGTGGTCAGACATATCCTCCCAACTCTATCTCTCTCTTCCTTGATCAACTCCACAATCCAGTACAAGGAGATTTCCACAAAAGCTCTTATCCATCTCATCTTTATGGATACAAACCTCTTATTGGGTTTGTTTCTCCTACTGAGACAGTAGATCCTGTTAGCTACCATCTTACAACAGATATAAAAACATCCGTCTTTCCTGTTGCTACTTCATATCCAGTTGGTATCCATTTAGCCTAACAATCTTCCTCTGTTATTAATTTAAAAGGTCCTGGAGGTCCAATGTCCTTCCCTTTAAAATCCCAGCTGGTGCCAGACCTTTACTAACAAAGCCAGCGATGCTATGAAGTTGCAACATGTTGCAAAAGAGAAGGTATTTGTTAATAAATACATAGCAGCAACATTTAAATCATAGCCTGTTGGATAGCTTGTAGCCTCTTATAAATACACAGAGGAGACCAAGTTCTGTCTTCTCCCTCAGTGTTGCCTCCTTTCTGCTTCTCTTTGGTTCTCTTTGGTTCCTCGCCTTGATGACTTCGGTCTTTCTCCTCTTCTGTCGCCATTTACAGTCCACACCATCACTCTCACCATTTACAGTCCACACCATCACTCTCACCATTTACAGTACACACCATCACTCTCACCATTTACAGTACACACCATTACTCTGCTCTTTTCTCCTTCCCAGATGACCTTGATCTTTACTAAAATATGGGTGTCTTCTCCTCAGGTTGCCATCCACCCACGAAGTTCTAACTCCTTAAAACCATGTTTGCATTTCTTTACATGTCTGTTTCTGCTTTATACATAAACCATAAAAATCCTACAGGGTTCTAATTGTGGTCTATCAAATAGGCTCGTAATTACATACCCAGAATCTTGAATTCTTTGGAATAATACTCTTGTAAATTTAATGAATAAATACCAAGGAAATCAAGGTGATTGACATTCTTGTGTTCATAAGAAATTAGAATGCACGGCCCAACATAAATCCACAGTGTTAGATCAAGGGTTCTTAAAACAAATGACAGTACTTACCAATAAAAGCGTGGTTAGATATTAATAATAGCAATGAACTAAAAATATTTATGTGCCCACAGGCAACTAATTCAATTTCACTGCAGGACTTTTTCATGTATAAATTTAATTGTGTATGTTTAAACATTTTATTGCTATTTCATTAATTTCCCATTAGAAGAAAAAGTGGTATGCTTTGGGAGAAACACTTCCCTTTTCCACTTAACTAAGTACCCACTGAGTATCCTTAGTACCCTACGAGTCAACATTTTCTTTTATCTTCTATGGCCATTTCTTTTGAATCACAGCCTATCTGTTAATTTCCATACTATTTAGATAAAGATTCTAGACTCCAAAAGGATACCATAGGTTTAGCTTTCGTTTTATCTTTGCACAATGTAGGATGTCTTGGTATGACTTTCTAACTTTGTTCCTAACCCTGTTTTAAGGGCACTACATGGGTTATCAATGCTTAGATTATAATGTAAGATATTACACTTTCACCACTTCTGATTTTCCAGAACATAAATCGAATGCAGAACATGTGATTGATAACCCCAGGTCACATAGCAATATATGTGACTTCTGATTTTCCAGAACATAAATTGAATGCAGAACATGTTATTGATAACCCCAGGTCACATAGCAATAGTAGGTTACTTTAACCTACATTCTGCCACAGGGCAGAATGTAGGTTAAAGTAATAGGATACTTTAAATTTAATAGGAACTAGTCAGAGAAGAGCCTAGTTATATGACCAAGGTATTTGTAAATATATTCTGAGTCTGAGTCTTATTTCTGGGAGCATGAGGCTGCGAGGAAGAACCCGAGCTAACTTCTATTAACTGGCGCCCAATGTGGAACACAAACCCACAACTAAGATTAAGCATCTCATGCTATACCAACTGAGCTCTCCAGGGAATAGATTTGGTCTCTTTAAAATAATAAAATAATTAATAATAATAATAATAATAATAATAATAATAATAATAATAATAAATGAAAGAAAACACAGACCAAAGCCAAAGCTTCCCAGAAGAACAACACAAGACAAATGGCTAAGAAGGAGATTTCTTAGCCAAGGAACAAGAACCTGGAGAGAGATAGTACACAAAGAGGCTTTTTAAAGAAGCCTCTAATAAACCTAAAAACAAAACACAGAAGTTGGGGCTTCTCCCATGGGCAAAGCACAGTGGTAGCCAGCCAAGGCAGAAAAACAGCTCTGGGTCACACACAGGCTGAATGCAGTTGGTGCAGAAGCTGATGGCAAAACCCATGGAGATTTCCCAGAGACCACAGTTGTGGGATAAATCAGTTGCAGTTCTCCCAAGCTTGGCATGGCAGGTAGGTCCAATCCTGTGCTATTGGAAATAATGCTCTGAGCTCATGGCTTTCAAAAACTCAGCTCTAGTTTGGCTCCAACAGCCAGAGTTGGGTGAAAGGTCAAAATGCTTCTTCCTGTAAATAAAGGGATGGGGACATGGCCAGGCTCAAAACAGCATCTGAGTTAAATAACAGCAGACACAGGAGACAGAAGCAGGCAGATCTCTGTGAATTCTAGACCAGCCTGGTCTACACAATAAAGTTAGGGTGGGACCTTCTGCTGATAGATATGGCCAGTTACAAATGATAGTCTAAAACTCAAAATGTCACATTTTTTCTTAAGAATACTATGTAAGTTTTTGCTTAATAAAATAGAAATACAACCTTTAATAATTTAAAAAAATAAATAGACATCAATCTTGAATTTATATTAAGAGAAAGGAAGATGTAGGTGTATTTATCCACAAAGATATTAATCTCCAAAGACAATAGAAAGAAATGGGAATTGATAATAAATGTTTTCAAAAATACAGAGATAATAATTAAATAAAGCCAGGACTTTGATATCAATACTCAGGAGACAAAGGCAGGGACAGACAGGTTCTTTGTGAGTTCAAGACCAGCCTAATAATCTACAGAGCAAATTCAACTCAGCCCAAACTACACAGAGAAACCTCATCTCAATAAATAACAATAACAATAATAATATTAATAATAATAATTGTTTTTAATTGTTCTAATTGCTTTAAATTATTCAAATGAAGGTGGTTATGAGTTCTATGATTGAGATATTACAAATCCTCCATGATAGAGGTCAAAATAAAGCAGACCTAGACAGAAAAGAGGCTGCTAAATTGGATCAATCTATAATTTTTAATTACTTCAGACTGCCAAAGAAAAGACATGCTATGTTGGGGAAAAGGCTCCAGGTTTGTGTTAGTAGGAAAGAAAAGAAGGCTTTGGACTCCTTCCAAAATAATAAGACTCAGATTTGATAGAGAGAGACCCCCTGAAGATCTTGACTGCAGTCAGGAAGAAATCAAGAAGACCAAACAGGACAGGTAACATGATTTGTCAATCCTACTACATGGGAAGAGCCCTAACATGGCTGGGACATAAAAATGTCTCTAAACAGAACATAAACTATACACAGCCAATGGATCTTGTTGGCTACAGAGTACTCAAGATTCACTATGCCATCCTTTCATGAATGGAAATTGATATTGCAGTTTGATTATATGATCAAACTAAATTCTAAATAAAGACGATTGTCTTTCACTTGCTCAAAGAGCAAGAAATCATTCCTAACTGATCTGTGCACCCTGCATGTTCCATACAAATGTCTTTTTAGAACTATGTATTGCTCACAAGGTTTGTATATTGAAGAACAGAAGACCAGGAAAGCAACCCTGACAGAATTCACCCTCAAGGATAATGAGATGCTGAGACCGGCTGTTCAGCTCCCTAATCAATCCTGCCTCAAACTGATTATATTTCCAGAGACTTGCTTCTAGAGCAGCTTTAGAAAGGCCTGCTAATCCCAGATGCCCGTGGTTCATCCAGCCGTTCAGATTGTTCCACTTGGGAATTCTATTAAGCCCTGAACTTTCTCAATACATAGAGACTGAACAACAAGTGCTACAGCTAGCTTTCTTATGAATAACTGTTTTTCTAATTTTGGGAAACCCCAAACAGGAATTCCTCACCCTAATTCAACAGGCAGCAATTATAAGAAGACTGTCATCCCAGTCCCTTAAGCTGAGGTGAATAGTTTTGGTCATTTTATGAATTATGAATATGTTGTCATTTTAGGGGATGACCTACACATAATTATGATCTCGAAAATGGAGGAAACTAAATAGGAGTTAGATTCAGGGATTTATTTTCTCTTTCCCTTTCCTTTTCTCTGTCTTTTTGTCTTTATTCCTCAGGTAAGGAAAAGGGGTTGAAAAGAAAAAGGGGGTTCAAAATATTATAAGACATTAGGCAAACAGGGGTAGATCATTGAATCTACTCCTAAACAAATAAACATAAAACCATTTTGCCCTTAACCTTTCATTGGTAGACATCTTTATATTTTGATGCAGAATTGAGGTTATATTTTGTTACACTGGTACGTAATTTTGTGTATTGATACAGGTTTAAGGTTTTTCTTGGTATAAATCTTTATATTTGATATAAAATTTAAGGTTAATTTTGTTACAATATACTGTATATTATTTTTCAACTCCTAAATAGGCATTGTGCCTATGCAATTCATTTAAAAATTACAGGTTATAAACTATTGTGGATAGGTAAAAAAATAAAAATTAATAGTCAGATAGCATTCACATGGTTTTATTAGATACTAGTTTAGCTGATTACAATAAATTGTTTTCAAGGTTATTCAGATAACAAATTACTAAGGATGAACAATGTTTGACAATTCAGTTGTGCTATAAATAGATGAATGGTCTTCAAAGCCCCAGAGATCCACCGGAAATAGCATTTAAAAATGCTTCATTATTAAAAGATCTTTTGACTATGAGACAGGTCTGCTCCTGACAGTGCCCCATTGCACTTCAAGGAAGATGATGAACACCAATAACCTCCATATGGAGTTGCTTCGACTATGACAGGCTAGCCACGGGGCAAAGAAAATGCTCATGCCTTAACTGCAGACAAATCTGTTCAGAAAGGACAAGCAGATGCAGGGTAGTCAATTGCCAAGCTCTGCCAAAACAGGGTAAGCAAGTACTTTGTAATTCCTGCTTCACGTAAGGCCTGTCAGATATCCTGGGCCAGAAGGCTAAAGATGAATGCTCTAATACTATAGAGAATATTTAAGACTATCCAGCCAATCAGCCGTCTCTGTCATTTCTTAACTTTTGGAAGCTGTGTTCTTGTGTTTCCTATGTACTTACTCAGATAATACTTATTCCTTCTCAGAACTCTGATACGGTTGAAGACTAAATGGTCATAGTCTCACAATTTAGCTTATTTGTTGAGGATAAAAAGATGTTTTTCAGATGGTAATGCAAATTAAGATAGAAATTGAGTTAGGTTACAAGACTTTAAATAGGACAGATAATAGAAATTTTTCCCTTAATTGCCAAATACTATGAATTGGACATTGTAAATGTATATCATACCTTATGGTTTTTGTAATTGTTATAATTGTATTCAATTTATATTTAAAAGAAATAGAACCCTCTATTGGACTAAAAAAGGGGAATTGTAGAGAAAATATCTTGTATGTTGTATGAATGCATCACTTGTCAATTGAAAAGCCTATGGCCTAAGGCTTAGGCAGGAAATAGAGATAGGACATTGGGAAAGGGATAGAATTCTGGGATAGAATGGGCTGGGCAGGATATTTGATGGAAAGATGTAAGAAGATGGATACAGGGCACCTGAGCACAAGTAACCATCCATGTGGCAGAATGTGGGTTAAAGTAAGTAGGATACTTTACATTTAATAGGAACTAGTCAGAGAAGAGCCTAACTATATGGCCAAGGTATTTGTAAATATATTTTGAGTCTGAGTCTTATTTCTGGGAGCATGAGGCTGAGAGGAAGAACAGGGGCTAACTTTACACTTTCCCTTCTTTCTCTGGATTATCAGGAGGTGTAGCATCTTGCTAACTGTGGATCTCAACTGCTAACAAGTAGAATTTACACACAAAATAACAGTCATGAAACTAAGTATCTGATAGTTTTCTAAAGGACCACAGTCATGTCAATTACACCATAATTTTTAAAGGCAATCTAAAAGCAGGCATTTACTGGGCCTCTTCCATGGCTTAATCTCTGTGCTGAGCACTTCAGGTGTGTTTTACAAAGCAACAGTATATGCCACAGGAAGATTAAAAACAAATAACACACTCTAAGCTAACAACATTGAGTACATTTCCCAACATATTGTTAAATGCCCAGCTATAACTGATATAAAGTGCCATGAGCCGATTAAAATCACCGGAGACTTTATCCATGATATGGGACATCTAGCAAATTAAAATCCAAGGTAATATATATATATATGTATTCGTGTGTGTGTGTGTGTGTGTGTGTGTGTGTGTGTGTGTTTCCTATTTAACTGCTTAAATAAAAACCCTACCCGACATCAGACATGGAGATGCAGAGTTTGGAGATTACCTTGCTGGTTTTTGGTCTTCTCTTGGCCTAGTATTTCCTCACAGTGGCATTTAGGAATGGTGAAGTATATCCTGTGAATTTGGATGGATATTATGTGCTATTATTTTGAAAGTATAGGGGATTATAGTTACATGATTGAATGAATCTCAGAAGAGACTTTGAACTTTGGACCTTTAACATTTATGAGACTTCTATAGATGATGGGACTTTTTAATTTGAACATCACATATTTTGTATTATGCTATTTTTAAATATGGTCTTTTTACACTCATGTGTTTGCACAATCATAGGGGGGCCAGACAGTGGAATGTGGTAGTATAAATATGCTTGGATCAGGGAGTGGGAGGAAGTTATTATGAGGTGTGGCCTTGTTGGAGGAAGTGCATCACTATGGGGGTGGGCTTTAAAGTCCCCAGTGCAAAATGGGCCCTCCTACTCGCTCCCTGGCAGACAGTCTCTTCCTGGCTCCCTTTGGATCAAGAAGCAGAACTCTCAGCTTCTTCACCAGTGTCATGTTTTCTTGCATGCCTGCCTTGCTTCCTGCTATGATGAAAAAGGATTAAATCTCTGAAACCGTAAGCCAGTCCCAATTAAACTGTTGCTTTTATAGGGGGAAAAATCCCTACCCAATAATGTCTCTTAAAGTCACATTAGGTTTTGACAGTCCCAAACTATTTAATTCATTATCAAGCATATATAGCTTTCAAATGCTGTAAGTTCTGGTTGTCCTTAGTCAAAGTGAGATGATAATAATTAGCTTTGTGGACTCATAGAAGAGTCTGAGATTAAGCAAAACCACATTGTTGGCTAAATTTACCTATCTTCTAATTATCTCTCAAACATTTCTGTATGCTGAAGTTGAGCCTATCAAAACCTCTACAGTAACCAGCAAGAGAGGGAAAGGAATACATCCTCTGTTACAATTAACTACTTGCAATTTGTATCCTCACCACTCAAAAGTCCAAACGTGTTTAGAGTCTTCCTGACTTGTAGCAAGTGGTGGGTCTAGGCAGGGAACTCTGAGGGAACTTGTCATGAGCACGCTAAGTGGATGCGGTGTGCAGACAGGACAAAACCTCATCTGTTTAGTTTTACACTGCACACAAACCTTGTGGTAACAAAATTAACCTTCTTGGCAGTTCAGACTTTTTAATTAGAAGAGACAGCAAACGGGTTGTGCTTTCTAAAGCAGTGCAGGCTGTAATATTCTAGACTCTTTGAATCAGAGCACCGCAGAAGACGTATATTTTAGCGTGCTGTCTAAAGGCAAAACAGGATGAGGTTTCAAAGCAGTTCTGTCTGTTTGTTCCTTTGTTTTAGGACGAGTTGTGCTATGTTTTCCCATCTTCTTGTTTTGTATTTATTAAGAAAACAGTGTCATTAGTGGGCCTCGCTGCTCCGGCTTCAGAATGTGTAAAACGGTCTCTTCTTTCCAATTGTACTTCACTGACGTTGCCGTGTAGAAATATTTACAGATGCTGGAGAGCTGACTGGTTCCTTTATAAGCTCACTTGTTCTTTTCAGTTCATGATAGAGAGAAGGAGACAAGACACCTTATATGCAGCTTAGATTTGAACTAAGCCTTCTAAAAATAAAAGGGTGTCTTTTCCCAGGAAGGAATTTCACCCATCACCATGGTTAACCAGAAGCTGCTGAAGTGCCCTCTGCTGAGGACAAGACCACTTCACAGAGTTCATGCTCACGTTTGAAGACAGCTACACGTTTTATAAAGTTCTTTCTCAAGTTGACATACCACCAAGACTCATCCTGGCTCTACATTCAGGGTTAATGCAAAACACGTCTCCCTCACCTTCCTCACCTTCTTCTTTGGAGTACTGAAGGCAGTTCTAGTGGTTCTGCTCATGCCCCCCATTGTCACAGTAAATATTACCAATGCCTTCAGCTGCTGTGAATGTGGCTGCTCATGCTCCCCATTGTCACAGTAAATATTACCAATGCCTTCAGCTGCTGTGAACATGGCTTTCAGGTACTGTCAGTCAAATGAATTGTCATTTGCTTGGAAGCCTTACTTCAATTGAATGCAAAGAAGATGCCTGAAGGCTCCTTTCATGCTTGAACCATTGAAGAGCCTGCGATCTACCTACAGCACCCTATTCTCTGATCTCACACACATACACACATACACACACACACACACACACACACACACACACACACACACGTCACGGAATTGGTTTTGTGGTACAAAGTGAGTCACAGAACTTTGTCCTAACCACAGTGATTGGCTGAGAAAATAGTCACAAGGTCCAAGTGAAATTAACTGGAGTTAATTTCTCCAAGATTACAAATTGGAGCCCAGCAATGGCCTGCTAACCTCTTTCCCTGAGAAACATTTAGACATGAAAACCATCTTCCTGTCTCATGTATTGGGGTGCTTTTCTAGAATATGCACAGGATGTGGGGAGAAAGTCCCCATGTTTCCATTGCTAAAACCATCTCCACACTTTCCTGTTCCATTGTATACTTACATAAGTTGGCAACTCTCCTCAAACTGAAGTAGGTTTATATCACTCGCAGCCCATAATACTATCTAGTACCAAATTCACAGGACATCAGTCATCCTAGTAGATCAATAGAGCACGAGTAAAAGGAGACAAAGATCCCCTCCTCATCCTACAGAAGGATACGGAAGAACATCTTTGAGCATTGTATAAGAAGGATGATGATACCCACTTACCAAGGTTAGAGCTACCTTTCCTAACAGGCAGGCTCACACAAGATTGACACTGCTCAAGCTCCATTCCCAGACTATTGGAACTCCTGGCACATTAGTAGGTTTAAGACAGTCTTCTCCATGACACATGGACAGAGAAGTTACAATATTCAAAGCACTGGATACAATGACAAAAATGAAGACTTGAATCTCCAAAGGACACCTTGGGAAACATCTCACCTTAGGATGCACATCAAAACAGGGGAGCGCATTATCTCTGCGGCGGTTTTTATCTTCTTGTATTTTGTCATAAAATGCTATGATTTGATCCATACTCAACAATGGTAAAAAGAATCCTCCTAAGAGACCGAGTCATGCAGATAAAAGGGAGGAAACACGGTAAAAAGAAGCAGAGACTGAGGAGAGCACTGACTAGGGCTTGAGTTCAGAACCCCAGGGCCTGTGCAAAGCCTGACTATGGTGATATCTGAAATCCCAGCATTCCTGTGGCGAGATGGAAGGCACAGAAAGAAGAATCTAAAAGGCTCACAAGTCAGTTAGCCTGGCATAAGCATCTGCTAACAAGAGACTTGACTCAAGCAAGGTAGAGAGGCCAAGAACTGACACGTGAGTTTGTCCTCTGACCTGCACAAGTACCCCACGGCATGTACATGCCCAACCCATAGTATGCACATGCCCAACCCTCTTTTGCCCCCCACACACATAGGATATTTTTAAAGAAAAGAATGCATAACCCACTGAGGAAATAATGAAGGGAAAACGTCACACACAAAAGAAGAAATCCTTAGTAAGATGATTTTAAACAATGAGAAGCCATCTTGCCTTTAGTTTCCTATTCAGTCCCAACTGTTGTCTTTGTCAGATTCACCTTTGAACCACCCCAAGGTCTTGCTCCTTCCTGGGTCTATGAAATCCATATGATGTGCCCTTCAGTTTCCCTATGGTCCCTCAGAGTCAGCTTTCCCTCTTCTGTCTCTTGTCCAAGTGTCCCTCCCTCTGCTCTCACTACCCAATTACTATAGACACAGATATTAAGTACTATATAGCACCATATTATACTATATATACATACTATGTTATACATACTATATAGATTAGCTATTTGGTTTTCATAACAGCTATATGGAACATCCTAACTATTATTTACATTACAAAGTAGGGGAGAATGTGTGATTCAGACTCGGAAAGAGTGTAACTTACTCTTAGAACAGAGAACATGCGAGATCCACTTTCTTCCAACTCCAGAGTCTTACATTTACCCATGATCCACAAAGGCATTGATCCTTAAGAGAAAAGGGGAGGAGCTGCCAAGAGAGGACCAGAAGCAGAGTGCCCAGGGAAATAAAACCAACAGGAGTTCCTTTGCAATTTTGCTCAGAGTCAGCCCTATTTGAAGTAGAACCTTGTTCCCATTATGTAGCAATAGATTATCTGCCATTTTGCATTGTGGAAATGTACCCTCCATTATCCAGGCTAATCTTGTTGACTGTAGACTGCTGTACACAGACATTACAATGACAGACAACTAATTCAATCTTCTCTGCTAGCGAGATGCTACTATTAATGTCTCCTCAATTCCTCCCCTATAGCTTTTGATGCAGGGACTTCACATACATCAAAGCTATTCCTTCCTACAGTATCTGGAAGGAAAGTCACTGAGACTCACTGGCGAAAAGGGACAAGGTGGGAAGAAGGGAGGTCATACAAAGAGACACAAAACGCCACGAAAAATGGAAAGCAAAACCATGCATGAGGATGACCTGACAACTCGTGGTGCAAAAAAAGAAATGGATGTTTATGATCTGTTAGTAAATTAAGAACATTATTTGCTTTAGATAGAAATCACGTGTTTCAATCGTCAAGGTGGGATTTTCCTGTGTCGGAAAGTGCAGACAGGGTACACAGCTCCTGGAGAAGAAGACGTGGCCTGCACAGGGCCTTAAGAGCAGGACCATCTCCCCACCCAGGCAAACCCAACTACTCCATATGTCCCATCCTCCTCAACATCTGTAAATCTTCATATATCCACTGAGTCATGGCTCTATTTTGTTTTAATACTGACACTCATTGAAGGTCACCGGGAGTTTTGATGTGCAAATGAAAGACTCCACTTTTACTACAATGGACAAAATGAAACAGGCTCTCAAACTCTTTGGGATCAACCAGGAATGTCTAATATCCGAATCAAAGGCCACACCATGGAGTGATGTGTAGCAGAGGCCATGTCACTGAAGTGACAGTGTTATGTAGTGGGGAGATTGAACGTAATGCTTGCTTTAGAAGTTTTGAGCTAAAACACAATGGTGGGTTCTAAAACAACATAAAATATAAAAATATTTACAGGTGCAAACCCCTTCAAACATACTAAGGGAGAAAAGACTACCAGTTTCTTATTCTAACCAATTTCTATCAAACAGAGACAGGAGACGAAGCATTTTAAAACCTTGCCAGAGTAAAAGGAAAGAAAAGATCCTATAATGAAAGTCCGCTCGTTCTCAGAGAAATGAGGTAGAATTATATGCTCCAATCGTGGCAAATTTCACAATCTGGGCAGTTTCCAGTAAATGAAGCTTCTCCATAATGTCAAATGCAGAAAGCTATCTGATACCAGCATATTGAGCTGGCGTTTCCGTTCCCGTTCCCTTACACCAAATTGTTTGAAACCTTTGAGATAAAAACTTCAATAAAACTAGTGTTCTGATCTTTTAATATTTTATTCCCTTGAGCATGTAAGATTAATCTCCAGATGGCAACGGGCAGAACGGGCAGAACGAGCAACCAACCGTGTTCTTAAGCCCCATGCTTCTCTCAAAGGACGATAACATATAAGCAGCCGCGTTGGCAGCAGAGACTTGAAACTTTCTCAACCCTCGACAGCAGTACTGTTGCAACCGGCTAGCGTTCCTCTTAGTTATTAGACCTTTGTATCCACTCAGCACACACCCAGGCACACAGTAGGCATTTAACAAATAATGTTTAAATAAACTGTTGGAATGGCTTAAGGGGGAAAGCCGCAGTCTTACTAAGAACGGCATGACTCTGAATCCTGGCATTACACAGCAACAACGACCATCTCCAGAACTGGGGCTATCACAGTGGAGCACGAATTTGCACTTGTGTATCTTCAAAGCGGCATCAAGAGGATTGTTCTCTAAGCTGGCAAGCAGCCACCGCCACCGGAGAGCCACTTATGAGGGGATTATGCTCCAGCCTCATTATTCCTGAAAACCTCTGTGCTTGCATCCCCAGCTCTCCCATTCTTTGGGTTTCCACCACATAATTTAAGTTCAAGACTCTGACCTCTCTAGTTCAACCCAGACTCCGGCTATTCCATAGCTGTTCTTGAGTGTCTCCTCCAAATACCTCACCACACGGTGCTAGGCACCGAGCAGAATGCGCATCAGGATGGCCATGGACACATCTAAAGGTGACAGTGGGTGGCAAGAAAACAGTGGAGCATTGGGAAAGAAACCAGCTCAAGACCCCCGTAGTATGTAATGGTTTCTCACCCGTCACCCAAATTCTCAGCCTACCTTTTGGAAACCACTGCCAAACAAGGGAGCACAACGTGGGACTGGCAGGGTCGGGACTTGGGGAAGGGAGTGGGGCTCAGGAAACCAACAGACGGAACAGGACAGTACCTGGTGTGGCTGTGGTTTCGGGGACAATCCTTCTTCTCCATGATGGCCGGCACGCAGTTGGTGAGCTCGGTCCAGTCGGCATGCAGCCCGCAGCTCCAGCCGGTGGAGAAGCGGGAGAAGAGCCAGGTCTCCTTCTTGCCCGGCCGGTGGCAGGTGCACTTTTTCTGGCCAGCTTTGCAGCTGCATGGCTGCTCCAGGCGAATGTTCTTCACCAGGTGCCGGCCGAACGTGGTGCCTCCGGTCTTCTGGATGTGCAGAAACACGATCACGTCGCGCCCTTTGATGTTGAAATCCACGAAGCGGGTCAGGTCCTTCAGGGTGAAGTTGAAGCGCGGCACGAACCGGGGCAAGGAGCCGTTTTCGGGCGCCTCGGGGTCCGGCTCCTCCTCCTCTTCCTCCTCCTCCTCTGGGTCCCCCGGATCCTCATCTTCATCCTCCGGAGCCGCGACCCCACGAGACCCCTCGGGTGGTCCCCGGGGTGGCGGTGGCAGCTGGGGCCGCCGCTCCCACTCATCCGGGGATGCCTGTGCCCGTCGGGCAGGACTCGGGACAGCGGGCGGGCGGGCCTCCCCGGAGCGGAGCTGCTCCCCGAAGTTGGTGCAGGAGCTGGTGCAGGAAGGGGACACGTACTGGTACATGATGACCACGAAGAGGAGAGTGAGCACCGGCGTCAGCAGCCACTTGTTGAACCTTTCATCCATGGTCCCGCTCTCAGGCCGGCAGGTGAGGTGGCTGCGGCGGCAGCGGCGCGATCGGGCGCCTGCTCGGAAGTTTCGGGGACTCCGGGGCGCGGCTCGGAGCCCGCCGCTCCTCCATGCCCCTGCCGCCGAAGAGCGCGGCTGTCTGGCTGCCCCGCCGCACTCCGGGGCTGGCGGAGCCGGGGCCTACGAGCGGAGCCGGGAAGACGGGCGCCGGCGGCGGCGGCGGCGGCGGCTATGGCGTGGGGCTCCTCGCGATCCCTGGGGCGCCGGGCTCCAGCCGGCTCCTCTCGCTCCCGGGCGCGGCTCTCTCAGGCGACACGGAGCATCCCGCCGCCAGTCCGCAGACGCTCAGGCGCTGCGGTGCAGGGTTCGGGTCCCAGACCTTCCCGGGGCAGCTGCGGCGGCGAGCACAGGGACTGCATGAGGCTCGCCAGGGCGCCGGCCAAGGGCGAAGGCTCGGCCCGACCCCGCAGCCCCAGCCCTCCGTATGCACCGCGCCCCGCACCTTCTCCCGCGAGTCCCCGGGCTCCCGGAGCCCGCCGCAAGTTTGCAAAGCCGCCCCTCGGCGGCGGCGAGCAGGACGCCTCTGCGGAGCCGCCTCCCGGGCGAATCGCACTACTGCTCAGGGTCCGCCCGCCCAGGCGCAGACAACGCGCACATACTCGCTCACGCGGGCTGGCACCGCCACAACCCGCCAGCCGGTGTGACAAGAGCCCTGCTACCCGCAGCAAAAAAACCTGCCCTAGGTACGGAGCATGCGCCGAAGCCTTCCTCAGCCCCGGAGGAGTTTCCAGGGGAGGAGTCCACGGCTCCGCCGGGCTCTCGGGAGGCAGCTGGGGGTGGGAATCCCTTCAGCCTAGAGCCTGGGGAGATCTGACAGAAAGGCTACCGCGGAGCGAGAACAGGCCCCATGGAGGGCGTTGCTAGCAATGATCTGATTCCTCTAAATTGCAACATAGGCAGCTTTCTCAGTATAAGAGTGGACAGAAACCTGGTTGGACTTGTTTGCAGGAATAACACCCCTATGGCAGGAAGTCTCACGCAGACTAAACAGGGGGCTGCTTGCCCCTCCTCGGCAGAGCTCATAGGTTCCAGACTTCATTTACTGTTTCCTCAACACACTCAGACTGATGCTCAAGTTTGTTCCAAGCTTCTAAGCTATGAACTTAGTAGGTCCAACGCTACAACTTTATTCAACCAGCAACCGTTAAAAGCCTGCTCTGTACAGAGCTTTGTGTTTGATGCGCACTCCATTTCCATGGCTCCAACACGCAGCCCTGCAGGGTATACATCCTAAAATCCATTCCATGTGCACAAAGTGAGCTCTTCAACGTTCAAGACTCGCAGTTTCCCACCCCCCAGTGAAAGGTAACGCTTGACATCAGCTCTCCTCACCTTCGTTTCACAGTGAAGTCCTCCTTCGTCGTCCACAGAGGTTTTCTTTAAACTTCATCTTTCAAGTGTGCAAACTTTAAATTTGCCCCCAGAATCTTCGCTTAAATACACTTTATGATTTTCAGATAACAAATTGATATACCATCCAATTCACATCAATCTAGAGTACCTGAACCACAATGTCTAGACCAGCTATAGTTGATTTCCGGTAAGAGTGGCAGTGTGTTGACATTTGAGGCAAAGCAGTGTGAGTTCCTGACCCAGACTAAAGGTGTCCCCACTAAGTTACCCAGCTGTAGAATCCCATGACAGGTCCATCAGCCTACTGTCTCCTTGGGGGCGCTGTGCTTGGGGGGGGGCGGGACTTGTTTCTTCCTGAGAGAGCTGTGCTGGCCTCTTCTGTCAAGTCCCTACTTAGAACCATCACTTCAAATCCAGATCTCCTTCGGGAACACCAAAGCTTTCTCATCAGAGCTTATTGTTATTCTTCTAGACAGGTGGAGTTGTTCTCGACAAAATGTTCCTCCTCTGCTTCCACCCCTGGTTTCAACCTTACGAGCAACTGCGGTACTGAGTGTTGTTGAGACCCGTAGAAGTCTACATTCTTAAGTGAGGTGTTAGATACGATGACTCCACTTCCCTAAAACGCTTGGTAGCTCTATTTTCTCTCACTCAAGTTTAAATTCCTGTTAATGATGTCATATGACACCCTAAAACAAGAAATTGTGCTTTTAAAAAGCAGAACCCAGCAAAACCCAGCAACTATTTCCTAGATGCATCGAATTGACAGGGACGTTTTTTTTAAAGGCTGGAGATTGATTCCAGCCTTAAAATGCACACACAGGTCCTAGGTTTCGATTTCCAGAGCTAATTATTCTTAAAGCTGGACGTGATGGCCGGTTCTCCTAATCTCAGCATCTCTGCTAAGGAAGCAGAGTCAAGAGACAAACAGATCACTAGGACTCTGGTAACCTAGCTTAGCCTACTTGGTCCTTTCCAGGCTAGTGACAGACTCCTCAAATAAAAGGTGGATGGCATTTGAGGGACAACAAGGTGTCCTCTGGCCTCCACATGCACAAGCTCACAAGAACACATGCTGGAGTAGGGATATTTCACTTCAGGTTAAAAAAAAAAATAAGCCATTACACCTTATACTCTATTTTATTTGAGAAATGTTCCATTTTCTAGAATATTCTTAGTATCTCATAGCTAAGCCGACCCTTTATACCCAGATGAGTAGTGGGAGTGTAGGGGGTGATCTGCAGAGTGGAAAGGCACTTTCCTACCCATCTTCTCATTCGCTCCTCAGAGCACCACTCTAAGGAGATTTTTTTTAAAAGGAAAAGAAAAAGATGGATAGTATCTTATTTCTGAGATGAGGATACTGAACCAAGGAATGGCCAGGTTAGAGCAAAGTCAAATCTAGAAACTTCTAGAACTCTGAAATTCATTCAAATCACCACCCAAAAAAAAATCCACAGAACAACAGAAACACAGCTCACAGTTTCCTCTCTCCCCTCCTGAGACCCTGTGAGGCAGGAGGCAGGAAGAGACAACAGCCATTACTACAGAACAATTAAGTTATTCTCCCTCTCCCTATGGCTTGCCAGGCAAAGCAGAGCAATTTCATATCCTGCGATGTTTTGGTATCTAGTCAGAGTTTCCAGATAAACAAGGGAAAAACAGTACCGATCATAAATCAACAGCATCGTTATTAAAAATTAGGTCGTTTATGAGAATTTCAGAATAAAATGTAGTAAAAATATAATAGCCATGCTGTTCATAACTTATGTGTCCATAAGTACGACCACCTTCATAACAGTATTCAAAAAGCATCATCCCATAACCTACAAAATCGTTTCTGTTATTGTTGTTTTTACCTTCAGTAAAATAGATAACAGGGTGCCACCATTTCCTTGAGATAATTGGAGGAAAAACAATGCATAGATTCAAGGCAATTGCATAGATAATTCAGGCTGTGCTCAGAAACCCGTGTCTAACGATAGGTAACTGTGGTTGGATAAACACCGTGTCTGTCCCAGGTGTGATCTCTCCAGTACCACAGCAGAACTTGCTGTAAACTTAATCAAAGCTCTTAAATCCTGCAATAAACAGGCTTCCTTATCTACGAGGGCAGACCTCGAATTCTGCTGAAAAATGAATAGAAACTTTCTAAAACTGAATGCTCCCCAGGTGAAAGGAAAAACATATTTGCATTCAGCCTACTATAGTTACGCCAGGATGACACCAGCTGGCAATTGTTTCTGGCTAACAGATTGCAGCTACTATGATTCCTACATAAATTATTAAAATAATAAAAGTAATGTTTTCGAAAAGCTTTCTTCCACTTCCTCTGCCAGTCTAGCAGTAAGCTTAACACTTATCTGTCTGTGAGGCAGTTTGTTCTCCCAGTTCTATGCCTTAACAGGCTTTACTGTGATTATTTTCTTGCCTGAGTCTTTCTCTGCCTCCACTTTATATTTTTTCTTCCTCTGTTCCTTCAAATACTCTCAAACCTGTTACCAGCATTGCATGCCCCCCTCCAGGACTCAGACTTTTGATTAGAGCAGTCCTCTTTTAATCAAATTCAATTTGGAAACAAAATTGCATCTCATCTTCTTCCTTTTCCCATTGGTACAAGAAACTGCCTTTGGGAACAGTGAGGACACCCTGGAGAAATGAGTGATCCCAACTGTCCCAGAGAATATCACTGGATCCCTGTGTGCAGAGATGTGCACGCCCTTCAGAGAAGATGATAAACAAAATGGCTTCACCTCTGATTCAAAAAGGACTCAGGGCTGGACGACGGCTCAGTAGTTAAGAGGACTGGCTGTTCTTCCAGAACTGGGTTTGATTTCAAGCACCACATGATGCTTGCAGCAAGCGGTCTACAACTCCAGTCCCAGGAAATCCAAGCACTTTCTTCTGCCCTCTTCAGGCACTGCAGACACAGCGGTGCACAGACATATGTTCATATACATACAATTTTAAAAATGGAATAAAGAAGAAAAATGTTCTTGTTCACTGAAATGACTTCTTTCTTGGTTTTGTAAACAAGCCCTGTCCCCACCCCCACCCCCAGACCCTTGGTTAAACAGTTTGCAAGTAACACTAACTTTTTACTTGGGAACTTATAAGAAGCATTTGTAGAGTCAGCGGCAAATCACAGGATGAGCTATGATCTATAACAAATGTTTGATTCCCTACATCATTGTGACTTTGAGGTAACTGCATCTCTACACACTGCATTTCAAATTTCCTATTTATATGAATGGCTGATTTTTTTTTTCTTTACTGTATAACCTTCTTCACCCACCATAGATAGCAGCCTGTCAGGGAAACATGGAAACTGCTATCTGTATGCATAATATATATTCATTAACTCAGTATAATGTAAGTAAATGTACGAGTGTTTTCATAGTAGACGTGCGGTTATTTCTTCAACAAGAATTTGTTGAGCGTTTACCATATTGCTTCAGAGACTTGAGTTACACCATTAACGAAGACCAGTCAAAACAGGCCTTTGTAATCCCTACATACACACAGAGATGGTAAGTACGTGATGAAGAAATAGTATAATTAATCCATTTGATCCAAAACTATATACTGAGATGCATATATAACGAGTGAAGCGCCAGGTACATTTAGGTATTTGACTTACATTGGGAAGCAATGGAGATGACAGTGTTTGCCCTCATCGATTTAAACGCCATAAAAGCAAAACCGGTACAGAAGAAATTAGAAGAGATTGGGAGATTGGTCATATTAAAGCTGGTGGGGCATTATAAAAATTTAATTCTGACAGGGGAGAAGAGGGAGACAAGGAAGCATGTAAACTATTTATAAGTAGTCAATTTCATTTTGTTAGGATAGACTATAAGTGGTCAAACGTAGACACAGGAAAACTAGTTAAGTGACCATTCCAGTAGCCAAAAGAGAGAAGACAATGTCTCCAGTTGAGACAGGAAAGTAGCAGAAGAGGTGGCAGGAAGTGGCCAGATGGTTTGTATTTTTAAAATGGAAGGGTGCATGCTGTATGACGAGCTGGAGTTTGGGTAAGGAAAAAAAAAAAGGAAGAGCTGAGGACGCCAGCAAGACTCGGATTAAGGATTAAGCGACTGAAGGATGCGATGTGACTGTTACCAGTAGGATGGCAACCAATGTCACTGCAAGTGCTGGGGGACAAACAATGAGGGTGATGGTGAGTGGCAGTCAAGTGGACAGAGAAAGGAGTCTTGCTTCCTGCAGCCAATTCTAGAAGTAGTAGGATGAAGCGGACACCCGGGAACCGGGCTTGCTGCGCAGAACAGTAAGTATGATGCTCTGCAGCTGGAAAGAACTTGGGAGGCATTAGGTGGAGAAGGACATTAGATGGGGAGACTGAGGGTATAAAGAAGCCAGTGAGGGATGAGTGGCAATATAGCTCGTGGACTCTGGGAACAGATAAAAGACAATAAAGCGTGGGGCCCCGTCAAGAAGTCAGTGTAGTTGTCCAAGAAACAGATGATGGACACTTAGACTAGAGAAGCAGAGGTGAAGAAAATAATTTACCAAGTCACAAGTCTGCAGATGTTCAGAAAAGGTGTGGATTGCCTCATTTCCCAACAATGGAACAGAAATTTCCTGCAGAATCATGCTGTCTGGGGGAAACGGAAGTTATTGGATTTAAGCTGAACAGCCATGTTTTTGTTTAGGGTGTATAGGGTATGTCTAGTCAAAGTCAAGGCCCTCCCTCACTCTTTGGGTTTCGCCCAAATCTAAGGTAAGGTCATATGGCATCTCTCCACTAGCTGAGGGAGCCATGGTTTACGGAAGCTTCTGTTTCTTCATCGGCCTTCCACGGTGAACTGGGAAAGTTGTCCGCCAGCTTTTCCTGTGCTCCGATGGTCTTTTCAGGGCGTCACTAGTAACCCAGTGATTTCCCCACCAGCAGATGCAGCCCTCTTTACCGAACAAATATTTTTTTTTAACTTTAGAACACATAATAACATTTGCTGTGCTCCTTATTGACAGGAAACTAAAATGCGTTTAGTGCAGCCATGACCTTTCATGTGTTTTCCTTAGAATACATTGCCACAAATAGAACTTGAGCTGAAGAGCATACATCATTAAATGTGAATAAAGACCGTATAGCTTTCTCTCCAATTGTACTAATCTAACCTTCAATGCACGCATGATTATTTCCCACTACAACCTGAAGTTTTCTGGAAAAGCAAGTGGGATGCTTCCAAAATGTGCCATGTTTGTGCAGGGGCCATTGTTGATCTTCTCTGTGTCACTCCTATATTAGCATATTGAGGAACCAACCACGTGAACAAATGTTTTGAAATAGTCTCTTTAGATGGTAAGGAAACAGAAGAAGGCACTAACTCAGGAAGGAAGGCAGTCAGCTAGAGGGGGAAGAGAGCAGAGGTGAAGAAGTGAGAGCTGTGAATAAAGGCAAGTGTGTATGAAGATTCCATGGTGAACCCCACCACACTGTATGCTAACTGCAACTGTTAATTTCAAAAGTATAAATTGTAGGAGAATCGCCGGTGGAGAAACCAAATAAATCGCTGGACCCCAGGGTCATGTTTGAATTCTATATTGAAGGCAAAAATGTGTTAGCTCTAACATCAGGTAGCAAACAGCAGGGACCGCTCCGTATGCGTTTGTTGACAGAATCTGTGAAATACCAAGAAAGCAATTGGCAGGGTCTAAAGGACAAAAGAGGCTTCGAATAGAAAGAGTAACAAAAGCAGAACTACTAAGTAAGGAGAAAATATTCCAGGTGTGAGGTCAGTAAGATTTGGTGGCCAAGGGTGAGGGGAGTAGAAGGGGAGGGGCACTGAAGACGGCTCAACATGCTCTGGCTCACAAAGTGTCTCAGACACAGGTATCATTAATATGGACGGCAAAACACGTATAGGATTAGGTGCAAAAAAAAAATCAGTATGGGTAATTATTAGTTCTCTTAGCAAATTAAAATGTTTGCATTTTCCAAATGGGTTTGAGCTTCAAAACGTTTACATTTCATTTTAACAAAGAAAGCTTTGAACGTACTCTTCAATTTTTTTCTGCAGCAAGAGAGATAAACTTGGTTTAATTATCAGCTTGGAAAGGAAGAGTCTAGATGGAAGCACATTTTGTAAAGACTATTTTCTCTTTCTTAATGTTTCATAGGCTAGACCAGGGTATAGTGCTCCTTGCTTACACACTGGCCACAAGTCTTATTTGTCTCTGCCTCTCTCTACTGCAGATAAAGAATCCATGTGTGTGCATGTATATTTTCAATCACAAGAAATCAAATATCTAAAGTGGCTTCTAAGGGATATTTGGGGCAATTGTTCTTTGCTCCATTAGCACAGTGGTTTTTCAACAGCACAGAAAGCAGATGGTCTGCAAGCTCCCCAAGGACAGACATTAAGTCAAACTCTTACCTCGTCACAACTGCAGCACTCTGCATAGTGCTTTGCACCTAGGAGGCATCTGAGGAAACTTTCTTCCTAATGTGTCAAGGTGTTAGGGGGCGGCTGGTAGCTGAAGTGCTTGCCCTGCGAACCTGAGGGTCTAAGTTTGGTCCCTGGTCCCATGGAAAATCTGGCATGCTTTTACAAGCAGGTGAATCCTCGTTCTGGGAGAAGAAAAGTGGGGAAATCTGAAGAAGATTCATAGAGCTCGCTGGGCAGCCCGTCTGCCTGTCTACAGGAATTGGTGAGCTCTAGAGTCAATGAGAGTCTCAAAAAAAATGGAGCTAGACAAAAGAAGCCATCAATAACAAACTGTGCAACAACATGAACACATGCAGAAATACACACGCACATGCATGCGTGTGCGCGCGCACACACACATACACACATGCACACATGCACACACACATCAAAAAAATTTTAAAAAGTAGAAAAAGAAAAATAATTGTAAAAGAAGCAAATGTGTATTCCTCCTCTTAACTCACCAACTGAATGTCACAAGCTCCCTGCCATGGGGCGCCTGGCTTCCAGACCCCGAGAGTGCTCACACTTTATCTAAGGGGAAGTGAGTTTGGACTCCCTTGGTAAATCATTCAGTGTGTTCTCACTCCTGATAACAGGCTTTTTAGTGTGACCTTTCCCTACCATTTAAGCTGATGCTTCCAGGGAAATGTCTGATAAATTATACCACACCAAAGCAAAACCATATGTGTGTGTGTGGTGTGTGTGTGTGTGTGTGTGTGTGTGTGTGTGTGTGTGTGTGGTGCATGTGAGTGTGTGTGTGTGTGTGTGTATGTGGTGTGTGTGTGTGGTGTGTGTGTGTGGTGTGCATGTGAGTGTGTGTGTGTGTGTGTGTGTGTGTGTGTGTGTGTGTGCATTTGGTTATCAAAATGATCATTTGTCACCTTCCTCACAAGCATGTTACTTATCTGACAAAATTCATTATATTCTAAATGTTTAAGGCAAACAAACAAACAAATCAATAGTTTCATGTAATTAAACCTGCCCTCAGAAACCCAAATCCGCATCCTAAATACAGCTCAGCAGGTTGTGCCCATTGTTATCCAATTAATTAATATAAGTATTTGTTTTTAAAGTCATGCTGTGAGATTCATGGTTTTTATGCAATTAATTCGTAATTGTACTCCAGACACCCAAATTCGTTGTACTTTTTTCTGCACAAAATGTCAACTCAGAGCAGTTGTTCCTTTGCTTCCTCCTCCTCCGTGGACGGCAGAAATCTACCGCACATCCTGTCCGTCCATTGCCTTTAAGCGGTTAGCGTTAGTTCTCCAGACTGCTGTTAGTTAGATGTTGTTCTTGTGCTTTTATAAGGCAATGATGCGTCACTGAAGCGTCTAAGTCTACGGTGCTGTCCTGATGCAGCAGATGTAAAAACATCTCATTCCTCTGAAGAAAAGGAAACTGAAACATCTATCGTTGGAGACTCTGTTGTGAGAAGTTCTGTTTGCTAAATACCCAGGATGGCAGAGAGGAAGGGACGCTTGTGTTCACAGGGTGGCCACTTACCAAATCAACAAGCCACAGGCAGAGGAGAAGTGAAGGCAGCCCTGCTAGAACCTGGGCCAGTTTACTTTCCTAGACGCCACACATACACACAATCACACACACACACACACACACACACGCATACACTCACATACACACATACCGTACACACACACTCATACATACATGCACATATATACTCATATACACATACACACATACATACACACTCGCACACATACTCTCACACACATATCACACAGACACACAGAGACACACATAACACACTGACACACATCACACACACTCACACATACTCACATACACATACTCATATACACACACAATCACACAGACACAAAGAGACAGAGGAGAGAAACAGAGAGAAAGAAAGAGAGAGAGAGAAAGAGAGAGAGAGAGAGAGAGAGAGAGAGAGAGAGAGAGAGACTTCCATGAGGCAAACTGTATTGTCCACGTGATGGCTCAGCCTTCTCTTCCACACCCAGCTAAAGCACCCCTTCATAAATGTCTGGACCTGTATTCCCCACAGTGTTCATCATCTCCTCCACCTTGCAGGTTACTAGAGCTGTGTAACTCGATTACCTTGCTGTACATTTAAACTATCTTATGTGAACTCCGTGTGGAGTGGTATTCTTCTTAAATTTTTATTACATGCATCTGTTTCTGAATGTCTTCGGGTGGGCTTGAGTGTGTCATAGTATACATGTGGAGTGTGTCACAGTACCCATGTGGGGTGTACCTCAGTATACATGTGGTGTTTCACATTATATATGTGGGGTATGTCACAGCACACATGTGGAATGTGTCACAGCACATGTGTGGAGTGTGTTATAGTCCACAAATGGAGCGTGTCACAGCACGT
>JANHMN010000001.1:256544506-256571126 GCA_030674055.1 Rhabdomys pumilio | reverse complement strand
CTCTCTCTCTCTCTCTCTCTCTCTCTCTCTCTCTCTCTCTCTCTCTCTGTGTGTGTCTCTCGTGTTAAAACTGCTAGCCTCCAGGCCGTATTCCAGGCTTATTAAATAAGAATCCGGGGCACAGGAAACAATGTTTTAAATAGTCCATGTGATTTCACTGTCAAGCCAGGGCTTAGGATCACTGCCCAAACAGAAATGTCCAGCCTTCTTCTTCCCCACCCACCACTGTTTGCCTCTTCTTTTGAATAAAAGGTCCAAGCATGCAGGCAGGTACCGATAGCCAAGCTGACGTACTTAAAGGGCCAATGTGATCACCTTCATGGTAGCTAACAGCACTACGTTTTGGTTGTGTCTTTCAGGATTGAATGTGCATTTCTGTTTCTCCATGGTCCCCCACCCCCTTTTTAAATCAAGTTGGCAAGCTACAGCGTGTATTCACTTCCTCAGGGAAATCCACACTCAGAGACCACGCCCTTCTTTTCCTTGTGTTTGCATTAGTACCCAGTCTGTGGCTGACTCTCAACAGAGGCCTTTATACAACAGACGAACACCACCTGATTTCTAAATGACTCTATCTCATTTTTCCATACCCCACCTCACCCAGCACCATGCCGAAGCCTGGGTAACTTGTACAGTTCCATAACAATTTGAACTCCACTCCGCATTGGCTCCCTTTATTCCTCCTACAGCTTCTCAAAGCTCCATTCCTGTTCATTGTTCACTCCTCTGCCCACCAATGCCTGCCCTGCCTCTCAGGACAATGAATGAGCATCCCCGTGTGCTCTTGGGTCAGGATGAATACAACTCCCTGCAAAAATCAACTTAATGGACAATACTTGTATTTTATCTTTAAAACATCAGGTTAATGCTTCATCTTATTACATAAAATATTCCATAATATTTTCACGTGCTTAAAAATGTTTTTGGTTATTCTGTTTGTATTGAATGATACTCCAAGCACCTGCATTTATCTCCTGGTTTTTGCAGGATCCTGTGTGTGCTGCCACTCTGATTTCTATTACCCCGTTTCAAAAGGAGGCTACAAAATCACACTATATTATCGCATCATATACACAAACATGTTTTTAACATTTTCTAAATGTTTCTAAACCTACCTTAAGACACAGTTAAGATACCTGTACCTGTGAAGCCCCCTGCTGGTTCCCTCTGAACTTTCCTTCCAGCTCAGAGCATGAGTTTGCACTTACATGCTCTGCTTTTTGCTCACTTGTTTGTTTCCAGAGCTGGGGACTGAACTCAGGCCTTGACTGAAGCTATGCAGTCAGAGATTCTGTTTTCTCCCTTACTTTTCTACTGAAGCAGTACAGAGACCATGGGCTTCAATCAGGGGGCTTCATGGGCAGAGGCGGATCCTCACAGCTGGGGCTCACAGAGTGGGCTCCACAAAGGCTGGCCATGTGCTATACCACTGAGCTAGCCCCAGCCAAGTTTTCAGTTTTCCTGCTTTCTCTGTAGTTGCTGTTTATGCCTTTCAACAAGGCAGCTCTTCTTTAATCTTCTTGGGTTTGTACAAGAGAATTCAGCGGAAATATTTCTAACCGCTTCCCTGGACTTGCCTTTCACCAAACCAAGCTTTCTAAGATTCAAATGCATGGTCATTTGTACCTATTGTTCATTTATTTTCTTTGGAGTCTTATTTTGTCTTTCAAACAGTGTTTCAAATCTGAATTTATTTTTATTTCACAGAGAACACAGAGACAATAAGAAAGCTAAGAAACAAAAGTACAAACATAAGGAGCCATTCTTTCTGAAAGACTACTTCTAATTACCAACCCGGGTTATATACATTTCTTAGATCTTAAACAATTAGCACTGGGCGATTCTTTGAGAAAAAGACAGCAGCATTAACCCTGCACTGTACTTTTTTTTTTTTAAAGGTCTTTAGAATATCACTTTTGCTGCTTTTCATTTCCAAACAGTTTTATCTTGTAAAGACATCCCAAATGACTGAAAAACCTATAATAATTTAGTTACTGAAATAAAAGATAGTATTCCTGGGCAACGTTCAAAGATTTTCATTGTTGAATGTTCTATTACCAACTTTAGCTTCCAATGTTGGACTATGGTAAGAAAAAATTACCTACAAAATACCATGGATTAAAGAGAAAATACAAGCAAAAGGAAAACCGAACAATGACAAAAGGATGCTGCATTTGATGAGTGAAACATGCATTGTTCCATGGATATCTAGTGAGCATACTTGAAATGTAAGACATTATTGATGGCGGAGTGCTTAGTGAGTAGTGTAGAATTCCTGCATAGCAAGGGCTCACACACTACCTGCTATAGAAAGCTGATTTCCAGGAAAGGCATGTCATTTTCCACATTGTCTGATTACCCACATGAGACAGGTACAAGATTAGTTTACTGAGGGACTGGATGAAGCCTATAAGTACTGCCCAAGTTGTCCAAGCCCCCGCCTGGATCTGCAAGCTCCATGTGGTTTCTTTGGTTCTGACAGTGTCTTCTCAGGAGAAGTTCACTGAACGTCCATGTACTCGTGGGGCTGTGAGACAAGACAGTGGGTGATTGGGGACCTGGAAGAATGACAGATTGCAGAAATAGAAATTAAAAAGATAATAACTTGAAACGGGAAAGTCAGAGAAGGCTTCAAGAGAAAGGGGGCCTCCAGGCTTTGGAAGACTAAGAGGGCTCTGACCCGCAAGTAGAAGGAAGAAATAGAAGCAGTTTAAAGCAGAGATGTATACAAGGTGCAGAGTTAAGAAGGAGAGCAGGAACGGGACCCAGCCACATGTGTTGATATAATAAATAAATTGCAGGCACATACGCACATATACACATATGTGTGCACTTACACATGCACACTGCCTGTGCAACAGTTTGGTTGAAATTACAGATAAGACAATGACATCCTGCATTCCCTACTAATATTGCTTGGATTTCCATAAAGCTTATGATGTTGTTGTCCCCTTTCTCCAAAATCCTTATCAGTTAGCTCCAACATTTCCAACAACCCCAACCTGGACCTACTTCCATCACTCTCTCCTATGCACTGCTGGCAACTGTGAAGCAAAAACTCCACTGTAAAACAAGCAAAGCATCACAGTCCCATTCTTCTCTAAACCAGGCTCCAGACTGTATTTCCGTTTGAGCCATACTAGTTGGAACATGAAAGGATCAAGCAATCCAGGTCCACAAAGTACTGAATCACACTCACACATGTTGCTATTTTATTGTTATCTGACCTCAGCTTCTAAATCCCCGATAACTAACCTCTACTGTCTTTTTATGTTTGTTTTGAAAATGTATTTTATTTTATGTGTATCTGTGTGTGCCTGCATGTCTATCTGTGCACCTTGTGAGTGCAGGTGCCCACAGGGGCCAGAAGAGGGCACTAGATACCCTAAAACTGAAATTACAGGCAATCATGAGCCCCTACTCTGAGTGCTGGGGATTGAATGTAGGATCTGTGTCAGAGCAGCAGATGGTAAACCACATCTCCAGCCCCAATTCCATTTTGTTATGCCACAATCCTACCAACCATTTCCAGTAACCTCTACTGTCCATTAATTTCTGCCACATACATTACTTCTTGTTGATTTTCCCCTTGGGTAAAATAGTCAGGCAGGCTATGTTTTGAATATTCATGGTTCAACCTGTGCGATAAAAATGTAGAACAAGTAAAACAGCTGTCAACAACTCTACAAATTCTGTCTCTTGGAGTAAGACCACGGGACGCACCTGCAGATGAATGTGATTATGTCTTTCTTTTTCCTTTGCACATACCTATTAAGCAAAGAGATATTGTAGTCATTGATTGCTACAGAGTCTGTTAATAAGCAATGGCATCAGGTGCATGCAAGTAGAAGATGGTTAAGCACAACCTGCTGCTGCCAGGAACCATCCCCTGGAGCCTCTCCCAGATAATCGTTTACTCTTACAAATACACAAGACAAAAAAGTTGGTGCAGAACTAATGTAAAACCCAGGGGGCAGAAAGTAATAGGAAACTCAACTACTTAAGCCTCCTGGATCTCTGGAGAAAATCACTTCTAAGCAATTATAGTACATTTTGTTAGCATTGTCTCCTCTGTAGCCAAGAAACAGATTTTTTTTTTTTTACTAATAAGCAAAGGAGAAACCAGAAAGAGTAAAATTAGAAGAGCAAACCTTGCATTATATGTGTGGGTTAAATCACAGTCATTTTTTTTCCTCCCTAAAATTGCTTACCAAAAAATCAATACAACTATCCGGAAGTAAGTAATTTCTAAATTCAAGAGTTTTCCATAATATGAAATACTAGACAGCTTCTATAGAAACCTTATCATTGCTGTTCATCACTATTGTTTCTGGTTTGGTTTGGTTTGGTTTGGTTTGGTTTGGTTTGGTTTGGTTTGAAAGAATATCTTATTGAGTACAGTTCTGAGAACAGTGGTTGTCAAGTAACTACTGCACTGTATGCATTGCAACATTGTAACTACTGCAGTGTGCGCATTGCAGCATTGTAACTACTGCACTGTATGCATTACAACATTGTAACTACTGCACTGTATGCATTACAACATTGTAACTACTGCAGTGTATGCATTGCAACATTGTAACTACTGCAGTGTATGCATTGCAACATTGTAACTACTGCACTGTATGCATTGCAACATTGTAGCTACTGCACTGTATGCATTGCAACATTGTAACTACTGCACTGTATGCATTGCAACATTGTAGCTACTGCACTGTGAGCATGGTGGCGCTGTGAACATTTCTTGTCAGCTGCCATTCCTAAAATGCCATTCGCTGGCATAAACTGACTTACTAAGAATACCAAAGATACCTTGGAATTTAGGTATCACCAATTAACAGATGAATTTTAGGGGGGGGAGGAGGGAGAGAGTGTGAGCATTTATATTAGCTGACCTTAGAAAAGTGACTTTATCTGATTGCAAGAAAAGTCAATGACATCTTGATGGAAACTGTTGAGCAATTTATCACCTAATCCATAAATAAATAGTCTCTTAGGAGAGGAGCTGGGTCATGTGCTATTTGGAAACATTCATGATCTCTATAGGAATGTAAAACTATAAAAGATAGAAAGGGGCGGTGGTGTGTTGCTTTTCATTTTAGGACTTTGTGCAAAAGAATGAACACAACTAAGTTCGGTGTTCACCTTAAATTGACAATCAGGCTCAAGACTTTTCAGCTTATGTGCCTTCAGCATTAGTTCTTGGAAACAGGCTCTGCCTCTGGTAATGACAAGTGATCTTAGATGCGGGAATAAAAACATGGTTGCTTCTATGAGAGGAAGACCACTCCTCTGCCTCACCTCTGAGGTGTGCTCCACATCTTTGCATTTTCTTGGTGAAGAGTGAAAAACTTGGAGAATAATCCTCATAATATTGGAAGATATCCGAAGACACAGGAGTGTTCCACAGGTATGTGCTTGTTGGCTTGCTTGTTGGTTTATTTGGGATTGAAACAAAGAAGACTGGTGAAATATAAATACCAGTTTCCTTCTACTAAAAACAAACCAAGAAACCTTTACCGGTTCCTCTCCTCATTCAGAAAACAAGTTCAGTTTTGATATTTAATTCTATTTAATCAGTATCACCAGGGTGTGGGACACTTCTGAAGATTCCTTGTTTTACTTTATTTCTGAGTATTGGTGTTTTGTCTGCGTATGTGTCTGCTCACCACATGTGTGCCCAGTACCCAGGGACGTCAAAAGAAGGTGTCAAATCTCCTGGGCCTGGAGTTACAGATGATGTGAGTTACCACGTGAGTGCTGAAAATCCAACCCAGGTCCTCTGGAAGAGCAACCAACAATCTTAGCCATTGATCCGTTTCTCCAGTCCTAATACTTCTGTATTGGACCTTTGGTTGATATAATGTGGCTAGTGCTGGTGACATATATGGTAGATAAAGATTTTCTTGGGCCTGACTGAAAATTTTGAGAGAAGTACCTTGAAGCACATGTGACTGTGAGGTTTTTCCACCCAGGTCCCAGTTCCCAATAACAACTTATCTTTATGTACAGTGTTTATGGCCTTGTGCTAAGCTTGTTCCCCAACTAGTTAATAACTAACTTAACCCATTTAATCTGTTCTATGTCTACCACAAGGCCAGATACCTCTCCTCAGTTTCATATGTCCAACTTCCTCAGAGCTCAAGTCAAATCTTCCCATCCCCAAATAACTCGACAGAATTCAAATCTCTCTACCAGAACTCCCATCTTCTACCTCCTGCCTTTTGCTAATAGGCCATCACCGTTTTATTGACCAATGATGCTTCCACACAGTACACAAGAGATTCTCTCCACAGCACAATCCTGTGCTTTCTTTTGAGTAATTTCTAAAAGCAAACCACTTCATCGTTGCCCTCTTGTATGTTTTCTTTTACTTTTACTTCAGACCTGTGTGTGTGTGTGTGTGTGTGTGTGTGTGTGTGTGTACTTCCAAGGCATAAATGCATAAATGCAATGATGCATAGTCTCTATGTTTGAACTATTCTGTAAAAAAATCATAAAAATTAGATCTCAAAACTTTTGTCTTCTTTGCTAGTAGGGCACTTCAGCAAGATATTCATCTTAAAATAAATTTGTTTGGAAATAAACCCTTCTTTGTTCCAACAGATACTATTCAGGGTAGAATATGAGGCCATTAGCAGAGAACTTGTTTGATCTTCAGTCTTAAATATTCACACATAATCCTCAACTTATCCAGTCTAGTTGCAATTCAAATAATAAATTTTGTGTAATTCACAATAAGCTGAGTGGTTTTTATTAATTTTTAATTACTTTTAATTGTGGTAGAATGTACATAATGTAAAACTGGTGTGCCCTTGAGTAAGTCACTTGGCCTCTCCTGATGCTTGGAGCTCATTAATAGAATTCCAAACTGATGACTATGGCCTAGCTTTCCACAGACATTTTCACTTCACAACATTTCATAAATGTTTTTTATTTAACAGAGTCCCATGTATTAATCAAGAATTTAAGTGAAATTTCAGTTCTATAGATTTTTGGACCACATCTTTGGAGTTACAAGAGCTATCAAATACTTGCTTTGGGATGTTGGTATAATTATCTTAAGAGAGCAGATTATAGCTTCTGCACAAAATGCAACAGACATGTCCCAGATATAGAAGAAACTCCTACCACTTCAGACATCGCCCCCATTGCAGCAAACAGCTCACATGTCTAGCATTTCTCATAAGCATTCATTGTAACAGCCCCACTCTTGGTTCCAATTCATTCTGATGCTTGGGCTGCAAGGACCACAGAGCTGGTTTATTTCACGTTCTGGGGAAATAAGCAGAATGTGAGGGTTAGCCATGTGGGAGCCTACGAGTCATATAATTGGTCCTCATAGAAAAAACAGAAAGCATGGCACAACAAACACACAGACACTAATTGATTTTCAAGGGAGAGTTTAACAAAGTTCCACATTTGTTTTTGGTTTTTTGTTTGTTCATTTTCTCTTGAATTTTCAAAAACTATCCACAGTCCAGATGGATAGAAATCAGAAATCAAGAGGTCAGTAGGGCCTTGTTCCTTGTGAAATCTGTAGGGAAAATCCTTTGCTTCTAGCTATTGGCTGGTTGCTCTTGGTGGTCCTGTAGCTGCTCCTGTAACATTTCTATGCGTTCCTGTTCTTCCCTGGTGGTCTCTGACTCAGATGGTTGTCCTTTTTCTGCTGATAAAGGTGCCGTTCATATTGCTATTAGATAAGGGCCGAAACTGGCAGCCTCATCTACACGTAACCACCCTTGAAAGGATCTACTTAAATACAGTTCAACGTGTCTCTCAATGGGAATATGATTTTACTCATCATAAGACTGGCTTTACCTAACTGCTATGTTAGAGGAAATAGCCTATGGAGGACTTCTGGTGTTTATGTTTGCCAGCTTGACACAATCTATAGTCATCTGGGGAAAGAGTCTCCGTGAACAATTGTCTAGCTCAGCTTGGCTTGCAGGCATGACCATAAGGGATTTCTACTGGGCTAACTGAGGTGAAAAGACTCACCTGTATCTGGACAGCATTGTCTTCTGGACTTGTCCCAGAACTATGAACAACAACAATAACAACAAATAATTAATAATAATAATAATAATTAATAATTAGTAGCAGTAGTAAATGAGCCGAGCAGTAACCCTGCATTTGTCTCTCTCCTCTCTTGACTAGAGATGTGATGACAGTATCTGCTTCGATTTCCTGCCTTGGCTTCATCACAGTGACGACTGTACCCAGAAATTACGAGCTACCACAAACCCTTCCTGCGTATGTTGCTCAGCATCAAGGCAGTCCTCAATGTGATAGACGTGAAACTGTGAAATACCATTGTGACATTCCGCTAGTAACCCTTAGGCTTCTTCCCATCTTCTACGGTAACTCTGTTCCAGGTACTGATTCCTCAGCTTTCTTTGAATCTCACTTTTACAACCTGCGCAGAATACAGTGGTTCCGTTACCAACTCTGTTGATGTGCCTCCGGCTCTGGAAAGTTTATAAACAAGAGAAAGCCGGTTAGGATGCCTACCCATTCCTTGTGTCTGCCATAGACAAGGGAGAGGATTCACGGTCCAGACTCACACTGTCCCATCCAGTTCTACTTTGCTTAGCATGGGGAAGGTCAGCCAGTTTATATACAAAGAAAACACGGAAATGTAAAATATAATTGCAAAACTTGGAAATCTGTCCAATAGTTTGAAAATGTAAATTGTGAAAGTTAAATAATTCAAACATGTATCATAAATCCACTTTGCCAGAGCTATGCAGTGTGAGATAAATGTAACATACAATTCAGTGGTTCACAGCTATCTGTATATTAATGTTATTTAGGGAATAATTCTTAATTACCTGAATTATACATATTTAAATTTGCATGCATATTATTTTATTAGTTCAGTTTTAAGAACTATATATGTAGAGTGTATATATATATATACATATATATATATATATGAAATATTTTAATGTGTACGTGTCCTAATTATAATTGAACACAAAGGATGCCCATAATGATTTAATAAAAGGAAGGAAAAAAATCCAAGCCCAAAGCAATAAATCCATTTTAATTATGTGTGATATCTTGTGGCTACAGTTGTTATATACATATCCACTCATGTATGCCTTTTATATTCTGTGTTGATTTTAATCTGCTTCTTTTGATGTTTTATAATTATGTCTACATATAAATCACCTCACTTGAGAATTTTACACACTCATATTAATGCAAAGGATATGAGATGTTCATTTGCATTATTGAAAGTAGTTTTTAGATATTTGTTACAGTTGTGTTCAATGTGAATGATCTTTTGGACTCGGTGATTAAATGCCTGTAACTTAAAACGCCTGAATCTTAAATACTCTATTTAAAATCATGGAAATGATATGTTGTTATACAGACCCAATATTTTTGAGGAGAAAGTATTTAACTCATGAAGGACTCTTTAGCTTAGCAATTTGGGATGCTATAATCAGAGAGTGATTCATTGTATTTTTCAAAGCATAAATCAAATACTGATTGCCTCGTAATGTTCGGTTTTAGCTACAAGCGAACTGGGTTTTTTGTTTTAGTGCGTTTGAAATGCATGAGAATTTGTTTCTAATAGAAGTGTAACGCTCAATCCTAATTTAGTTAAAGCTGAGTATAATATTAAAACTCAGTCAATATGCCCTTCCTCTCAGGAAACTCTGCGCTCACAAACTGTAGTGATAGACTGAATAGTAGCAAACAGGGAGATGTAGCTGCCGGCCTTTCCTTGAGCCTGGTGTAGGCTCCATTTATGTGTGGCATGAGAGAGCCATCTACAGAAAGTTAGGAAAAGAACTTTCGCACGGTAAGAACACAAGGGCTGCAGGTGCATGTTTGTGGACAAAGACAACTTGATGCTGATAGTTTGAACATTGTATGTAGCATAAGCTTGGAATGAGTGCAAACATAAGGTCTCAAAATCACCTTTCATAGTAATAAAGTGTTGGCACTGGCATAAGCGACACACAGTGAGCACTAAGACATGAGCATCGTGGCTCTAACTTATCTTTGAATTCATGCGCTCCACGGTTGAGGTGACAGCTGATGTGACATGTCAACTGTTCTGAGTTAAGGATGCCCAGGTAGCCAGTAAAATATTTCTGGGTGTCCTCATGAGGGTGTTTCCAGAAAAGGTTGTCATTTAAATCAGACTGAGTGAAGAAGAAAACATGTGATCCAGAGCTGGAGAAATGGTTTGGGTTTTAAGAGAATTTGCTGCTCTTATAAGGGACCCTGGTTCAGTTCCCAACACCCACGTGGCAGCTCAGAACAGTTTGTAAGATGCCCTTTCCCAGCTTACATGGCCACCAGGCACGCAAATGGTACACATAACACACATGCAAGTGCTCACCAAGCAAACAAGATGTGAAAACAATCCTGGAAACACTGTCCTGTCAGTGGATGTTAATTTTCCCAACTGCAAGGGATAGTTCCTGACTTCTTTTCCTAAAATGGGGCCCTCATATTTGTCTACCTTTGGACATTAGTTCTCCACTGGTTCGAGCCCTTCAGACTATTATACCACAGCTACACTTATTTTTAAGCTTTTGTCCGAAGTCTGAATCAGAAATGCTATTTTCCTGGTTCTCTGGCTAACAAATGAGCAGATCATGGTATTTGTCAGCATCCATAACTATATGTCAATAATCATAATAAATCCCTTCTCTTATGCACATATTATTGGTCATTTTCTCAGGAGAACTCCAATTATTTTCTCTTTCCTCTGGTGCTGGCAGCTCTTTGTTGGCTCCCTGACACTTCTTTTGGCAGAGTCGAGGAAAGGCAGTATGTGAGAATATTTGCTTAAACAATTATAGTTGTAATTTAGTGACCATTCATCTTTCCCTCAAGCTTGACTGTACTCCATAAAGGCAAAGCTTTTGCGTTTGTTTTTCATTTGGCATGAGCTAGCTGATTGGCTGGCTGGCTTGTCACTCAAATACCATTGGTGGCCTTAGAATGGGGTGAAGGTTCTTTACAAGTTCAGTGAGTGAATCCTCACAGCACACAGTGGAGTCACCGCCCTACTGTGCCTAAAGCTAAAGTGATCCAATCCTCGGATAATTTGTCTAGGTATGACAATATTGCTATGAACTAGCACCTACATGTAAACATTTATCATAAAAATATATCATAAGCTTCACCTGGCGACACACACCATTAATCCTAATGTTCAAGAGGCAGAGACAGGTGTATGCCTGTGGGTCTGAGCCAGCCTTGTCTGTGGGTCTGAGCCAGTCTTGTCTATATAACAAATTTTAGTCCAGCTAAGACTACATAGGAAGAAAAAATAAAGAGACAGAAGAAAAGGAATGGAGGGAGGGACGAAGGACACTGTAGTCTCCCAGTTCTCCCCACCATGCTTGTTGCTCAGGCCCACCTATATAGAAAGTTTGATGCCACCAATGGGGTAGAGATGTCGAGTGGTATTACTATAAATGAAAGCGAATCCTTGCTGAGGTGAGGGTTGTTGTTCGTTTACTGAGGACCCGTTCATCTTTGCAAAACATCTCTGAGCGCACTCTGTGGACCAAATGCTGTTTTAGACCCTGGGGATTCAGCACTGAAAAGAGCAAACCCTACTCATGGTATTTAGGAACAGGGACAAGGGAACTTACGTCCTCCGAAGTCTGCATGTTTAGTTGGTCATTGTGCTGTAAGAACTGACGTGCCTGCGCAGGAAAATTAAACTGCAAATGTGATCTGGGAAATCGCTGCTGAGGAGAGAGGATGTGGGTCACGTGTAAACCCTTTCAAACAGAAATGGCACTGAAATTAGACTAAATATCTAAATTCCCTCCAATTTTTAAAAAAATTTTATTTTAAAACTTTAAAAAAAATTTTATCATGAAAAGTAGTAAGTTCCAATGGAACATTCATTTAATTTCAATGATTTTTTAATTTAATTTTTGAGAATTTCATACATAAAAACATATTTACCTCATTCCCATGCCTCCTTCTTCCCTCTCCAACTCCTCCATGTCTTCATGACTCCAAAATGCATAATCTCTCTAGAATTTTTAATATATGCATATGTACACACACATATACATACCATCACACAACCTACTGAGGGTTAAGTGTTTCTTTTATGTCCATGTGTTTAGGGTTGGCCACTTGGGATTGGATAATGAGGAACTTATTACAGAAAAAAAATGGATTTTCTCTCTCAGCAGACACTGCTAGCCTGTAGCACTTTAGGAATGGTAGCTTGTGAAATTTCCTCCGTTCCCCTTGGCATGATGATGGTCTTTGTATAGGTCTTGTTTAGCCAGCCAGGTTGTTGAGATTTCGTGGGGCTGTATCCCTGTCATGTCCAGAAGACACTGTCTGGCAGCAGGTGTCCTGGTCCTCTGATTTCTAACAATCATCCTGCACCCTTTTCCATGATGCCTGCTGGGCTTCAGATGGGGATCACAGTGTAGATGAACGAGCTGGGGCTGAGGTCCCCACACTCAGTCACCTTCTGCACTGTGACCAGTTATGGGTCTCTGAAATAGCTTCCCTCTGCTACAAAGAGAATTGTCTTTGATGAGCAGTGACAGCCACACATCTGGGGTTGTTAGTCATTACAATGTAGCTAGGAATTAAATTGGTTTAGGAAAATGACAGCAGAAGGTTCTCAGCTCGGGTCTGTGTCCTGTCCAGCCACGTGCAGTTAGCCTACAGCACCAGGGATGGATCGCCACCTAGTGAGCAAAGTTTGCAATTTCAACAATTTTTTTTTATTGGATATTTTATTTACATTTCAGATGCCAACCCCTTTCCCCATTTCCCCTCCCTAGAAAACCCCTATCCCATGCACCCCTTTTCCATTTTGCTTTTATACAATTTTTTAAATGTTAATCAAAGGCTTTATAAGTATGGTAATGTTCAATCAGAAGTGTAACCTAATACCCAACCTAGCTATGTAAACTATCTTTGACTGGTGGAGACATGTGAACTTCTGCCTCCATGCCCCCTCTCTCTTTCTCTCTCTTTTTCTCTCTCATTACCGACCTTCTCATCTACTTCATCTTCTCCTCTCCTTACTCCATCTTTTCCTCTCAGTGCTCCTTTCCCCTTAGCTCCTCCTACATATTACCCTTCCTGTTAAAATAAAGCTTTTCTCACAAAATACAATTAGAGCATAATTATTCCTATTTGTACCAGTGAGGTACAAGATAGTCTTAATACCCAGTCCCTCCTCTTTTTGACTAACCAGAATCTCTGTTGTCTCTCTTGACTAAAACACTTAATTTTTAACCTGGCTTTTTCTTGGCTTTAGAATGAATGTCAGCTGAAAACCATCCACTCAGATCTTTTGTAAATAGCCAGGATTGGCTATGAGTCTATAGGTCTTCAACGTCGTCAGAAATCCAGAATGACTAGATTAACTGAAGTTATGGGAAGCACTAAGCATAGCTTCTAAAACTTAGCCAATTAACATCCTGAAAACACGTGCTTTTGCTAAATCACTTGACAGTGTTACTTTACAAAATTGTATTCATCTCCTAAAAAGGCTGTTTTATAACACCTTATAGTAATCAATTCTACAATTAGATCTCCAGGTCATAATCTAATTTTCACTCAGCTCACCATTAAACGTCAATAACATCTCTGGAAAAAAAAAATAGAGATCCATTCAAAGTTCACACAGTTTGTTTTGTTGGTTTAATTCTTGAATATCTTTTTAAAACAGCTTTATTTGGTACCTTGCTCTGATCAATTACCAAGCTAAGTTGAGCAGAATATTTTTCTTTGGTCAGTGGCCTCTTTGTCAGAGGTGAATAGATAGGTTTTTTTTTTTTTTCTTCCATCACAGTTGAGAAAAAATACTTTTAAAGAATAAATTTAAGATTCCATTCTTATAGAAAGGAATTGCCTTACGTTTAAGATTTAGATGAATAATTGCTGCTATCATCCTGGCTGAAGTGGGTTCGAAGTCTGGCAGGATGCCATTGTCACAGTGACAAAATGCTGATGTCCTCTTTAACCTCTACGAAACCACAAACGATGCTTCCCTCTCAGCAATTAACTGTGGGCTAATTGGAGATCACTCTCAGGGCCTATTAACCCTGGTCAACAAAAGAAGAGCTAAGACTCTGTGGAACACTTCAGACTTGCCAGTGTGCTTTTAAATACCTTAAAGGGTTCATCTTCAAAGAGCAATCCATGATTTCTCTCTCAAAGCCACAAACACAGCTATCCATACATACCACCTTGAAGTTCTCAAAAACACCTCAAACCCAGCATATTTGAAACTCATCAGGTCATCCACCCCCCAAATCCCGGGTTAGTGACTATAACTCTGCTCACCGGCTTGTTCAGGCCACAGTCCTGAGGACTATCACTCTCACCTTGATCTCTTTCCCATATCCTTCCCCCAGATGCCAATCGACAAAGAACTGTCATTTCTGGGACCCAATACCTTGAGGCTTGTCTATGTCCTTGCAATACAAACACTGAAACTTGCAGTCTTGATAATGAACTCACTCCTTTCCCCTAAAACCAGCCCCAGACTTTCGGTGAGTGGGCTGCCCCTCCCCAGTTAGGTTGACTCCCCAGCGCTTTCCTATCAGAGCTTGTGTCTGCTCCTTCCTCTTCAGCCCTGAGTCTTGCACCTTGCCAGCATCTCTCATCTGCACTATTTTCACCTTCTCTTCCCTGAGTTATAGATCTCAAGTTTATTCTTCATACAATGGCATGTAAGACGGTGTGCTTGCTAGAACACCTCCCAACTTAAACCACTTTAAAAAGTTGTACAGAACTTCCACTCAAAAAAAAAAAAAAAACAAAGAAAAAAGAAAAAGAAAGAAAAGGTAAAGTTGTTATGTAAGTTATGTTAGTAATTACATTTGCAGGGAGAGGTGTGTTCACGGACAAGAGAGGTAATGGCCAGTCATTCATCTTGGAAAAGGTCACATGAATGTCAGAGGTATGAAAAATCTATTCAGACATATAAATAAGAGGTACGGGTTTTTGTGTATATATTTTCTTCAACTAAAAGTTAAATTTTAACCAATTATCCTTCACCCTTCATATCAAGACTGGGCAGCTGCTTCACATGTTTCCTAAGCATCTCCAAAATAGTGAATTTTGTGTTTAATCATGTTTTGAACCCAGAGTATTCTGGTCCAAAGCATTAATCCTAAACCACCAGCAGGAAGCCACGGTCATCCTTATTGATCACTGGCAGTTGCAATCTCTTGATTTTTTTGTTACTGTAGTAACACACTGACTGACTGCCAGACATTTTCTCTTCTGATGGGTAACCGTTCATCCACTCTGGAATGATCGCTGTCAGCTCTCTTTTGTCGGCACACATGTTTAATGCCTGTATGAGGCACGTTAGTAAGACGGGGAAACACTATGGTGTCACTGGCATCAATGTGCTGATACAGGCTCAACTGTGCGCCAGCTGGAATCACTGCTTAGCTCTCCAGGACTGGCTGAATGGGAGATAAGCAAAAGCCAAACGCTGAAATATAAATCCAGAAAAAGAAAATGGCAGAGAAATGGGTAAGCAAGAGATAGCTCCTGAATCAACAGCAGAAATGATTCTGACATTTCAAATTACGATGACTTCAAACATAAGATTAGGTAAGGATATGGCTTAAAATTCTCAGTAGGATTTAATACCAAGTCCACACCAATGTTCTCACCAGTTTGGGAAATTATGAACGAAAAACTCTGCCACATGTACATTAAAGTTTGATATGAAACTTAAGGGTCAAATTTACAAAGCACCTACTAGTTAACTATGAAACTCATTAATATCTAGAATTAATACAAAATGCAGTATAAACCAATGGTACATTACAAAACAGGACCATAACTTATATTTTATATTTTCAAATGCCATGGCTTGCCATAGCCTAGGGTATGCACAAGGTGTTTAATTATGATTATTTTATTAAATGCACTAGTGTAGTTTTGAAGCAGTAAGAAAGTTCGTCTAAATGTGTATAATTGTGTTGGTTTGTATTTCTGCAGGTTGCTCTCTAAGTTTCCATCAAGTAACTACATTGGTGTTTTTATCTTCATTACTATCATATATGTTAGCATGCTCATGAAATATACTAAAGTGCTTAAGTCCCCAATCCTCAGATTTATTAGCAAACTTTCAGGACGGTTATTCTCTGGCCAGTGTCAATGGACCATTGAACCTCTCTCTCTTTTTAACTTCTGAGACCAAGCCATCACGTCTAGCTCTGTCTTCGGATCTCTGTTGTCAATGTCAGTTAACTGTCACCTTGACACAACACAGACTCACTGAGAAGAGACTCAGTTCAGAGCTGCGTGGGTCAGACAGGGTTGTAAGTATGTCTGTAGAGAGCTATCTCTATTGTTAATTGATACAGGAGGGGTCAGCACACTGAGGGCAGCACTATCCAAAGCAGGTGATTCTGAACTGTATGAGAAAACCTGCTAAGTCCAGCCAGTCAGCAAGGGGAGGCCCTTCTGTTTCTGCATTGAGCTCCTGCCTGAGATCATGCCCTGACTTCTCTCACCTGGAGTTGACAGCTAACATAAACTCTTCTCTCCTCTAAACTGCTTTGGTTAGAGTCTTTTCTTACAACGCAATGAAACTATAGCATGCCTCCATTGCCCAGCCTCTCCGAGATGCTCCCGAGACATACAGATTCCCAGGCTTGTTATGCAGGTCTACTCTCCTTAGACGGTTCCTTCTGAGATATTCTGAATGGCAGAAGATTCAGAAAGTAAATCCCTCAGGAAGTATGAGATAGAAAGGCCTATTTAGACTGAGGTGGGACAGCTGTGAGGGAGAGGGCAGACCATTGAGGGAAGGTATTGTGTGAAGACAGGCCTTCATACAGTGTAGAAACCTAGGATCATAAAATGCAACAACTTAGACCATCTTGGGGTATGCTCAAGTTCCCATTTTCTCCAGTACAACTGCAATCCCAAGGAATGGATGACCTTTGAGCAAACCATGCAGTTCTTTCAAATAGGGCTCTGGGCCTCTAGCTTAGTACCTGGGATGCATTCACACTGAATCAAAATGAATGGCATCAGACTAACAGTGAAAGAGAAAACAGTAAGAAGGGTTACCTCGATCAGGATGATATTTTCTAGTTCCATCCATTTACCTAAGAATTTCATGAATTCATTGTTTTTAATAGCTGAGTAGTACTCCATTATGTAAATATACCACATTTTCTGTATCTATTCCTCTGTTGAAGGACATCTGAGTTCTTTCCAGCTTCTGGCTATTATAAATAAGGCTGTTATGAACATAGTGTGTCAATTCTCTATCTGAAAGGAACAAAGCAAGTCGGAGTTCTCAACACAGTTTATTAAGGATCCTTTACAATCTCCTCTCTGGAAGCCCTCCTCCCTCAGCCCCTTAACGTCCTTTTATACCCCTGCCTGTCCCAATCAGCACCTGCCTCGTGGGCATGCCTCATTGGTGCACCTCAAACAGCCCGATTCTCGTGGCAGCGAGTCTGCACAGTAGTTCTGCGGTTGTGGCTCAGTTAGGGAAAGGCACGCGTGGTGTGCAAACTGCCACGAAGCGGCGCCATTCATAAGATTTGACAGGTGCCATTCATAAGATTTGGCCCAGGCGCCATTTTAGCTGGCTGCACTGCCACACCCACTCCTCACAATTCCTCTTTATTTATTAATTTTGGCAGAGAGAGTGCCTGTCTTAGGTTGCCCCTTGTAAGCAATGCTTCTTACCCATCATGGGGAGTCAAACAGCTTTGGTCTGGTCCCTGTCTTAGGTTAGTAACGAGCCCAAAGAGTCTTACCCATTATTGACTACCTCTCTAGCATGCCAAGCCACACTTGAGGAGACTGTTCATCTCCACTGCTGCAAACGCTTGTTCTGAGATGTTTTCTGCCAGGCTTTCATCTGACAAATGCACCAAAAGGCAAGGCAACTGATGGGGACCAGGCACGTAGCAACCTCCCCGATTCCTACCCACTTCTTGATGTGGGACATTGCTTGAAGAGTCCAGCTGGTCAATCCAGAGGCCAGGGAGGCATCCACTCTGATCAAGTTAATGTGAACAATGGACTGTCGTAATTCTCTCAATCAATTTCCTGTAAGAAACTGAGAAAGGCTTTTGGAAAGATTACTAGCATGGCTTATATTAAGAGTCTTCCTTAGCATCTCCATTCCTGTATCACAATCTGTAATTCTATAACTTGAGGGGATGCTGGAGGAAATTGGATGGTTACAAGCAACGATCCTGCAACCAAAAACGCTCCACATCCTGTCTTAGAACCATCTGTAAAAATAGTAGGGCAATTTAACAAAGGCTTTCTATGGGTGATCCGTGGAAGGACCACAGGATGAGCGTTAATCAACTGTAATATAGGGTCCTTTGGAAAATGATTATCCATTGCCCAATCATCCACAGTGGCTGTCAATACTTTGAGTTGAGCAGCTGTATATGGTACAATTAGGCTTGTAGGTTGGATGCCAAAGTGTTGAACACTCTGACGAATTCCCAGCATGGCTAATTGGGCTACTGCAGTTGGATAATGAGTGTCTGAGCAGGAGAGATTTTTGGATGCACCCAAAGTAAAGGGGCCCCTTGCCATAATACTCCTGTAGGCTGACATTCAGTTGGCAATATGCATAATGTAATGTCCTGGGATTCATTTCTATGCCTCAAGGCTGCATCTTGTATGCCTTTTTCCACTAATGTTAATGCCGCTCTAGCTTCATTAGTTAAATGTCTAGGGGAGTTGAGGTCCGAATCACCTCATAGAATATCATACAATGGCTGTAATTGTTTATTAGACAATGAGAGATAGGGTCTAAGCCACTGTATATCTCCCAACAATCTTTGAAAATCATTCAAGGTATGCAAATTATCTGTGCGAATCTGGATTTTTTTGAGGAATTACTTGTCCTAAAGATATTTTTGTTCCTAAATAATTAACCACAGAGCCCTTTTGTACCTTCTCAGGAGCTATCATTGTTTCTTTCTTAAACTTAACACAACAGCTCTATAGGCTTCATCAAGCATCTTCTCAGTAGGGGCAGCAACAAGAATATCATCCATATAATGATAACATTTGATTTTCAAAAAATTCTGACTTCTTTCAAGGCGGCATCAACATACAGTTGACACATAGTGGGACTGTTGGCCATGCCTTGTGGCAATACAACCCATTTATATCACTGATCTGGCTCTGCATGATTCATGGAAGGGACTGTAAAAGCAAACCTAGCAGTATCCTTTTGATGCAATGGGATTGAAAAGAAACAATCTTTAATATCTAAAACTATGACAGGCCAATTTTTGGGCAATGCAGAGGGTAAAGGCAGACCTCGTTGTACCAGTCCCTTCAAAACCATTTGCTTATTAATTTCTCTTAAATCATGTAGAAGCCTCCATTTCCCAGATTTTTAGTTTATCACAAAAATGGGTGTATTCCAAGGTAATATAGATGGCTGCAGATGACCTAACAATAATTATTTTTACCAGATCTTGTACAACTTGTAATTTTTCTGAGGGAAGTGGCCACTGAGGAACCCACACGGGCTCCTCAGATTTCCACGACATGGGAAGAACATCGCAGTGGCCCCTATGAAAAACCCACTCCAGTTCTATCTTGCTTCTGTTTTATGGGCATGGGAGATGTTCATCCCTGCAGTCTTTTCCCCAGTCCTTTTCCTGGAACGTAACCCATGCCAGACATTATGTGATGAGATTGTGGGCTATATTCATTCTCATTAGTTAACACATAGCCCATGTCTTTCAGGAGATCCCTTTCCCATAAAGAAACAGGAAGCCCCATAACATAAGGCTGGAAAACTCCAGAATGTCCTTCATCATCTCTCCAGTGTAACAGTTGAGAACTCATCTCAGGCTCCTTGGCGCATCCTAATCCCCTTAACATCTGATTTGAGTTTTGTTTAGGCCACCCCTTGGGCCAATCCTTAATACTGATTATGCTGTGATCAGTGCCAGTATCCAAAAGGCCAGAAATTGATTCTCCTTCTATAAATAAATTTATTAAGGGCCGAGAATAAAGATTCAGGGAACAAAATATGGAATCAGTTCCAGTAGAGCCAAAACCTTTGGGTCCTCACTCAACATTCTTTGCAGGAAATCGATCATGGCAACTGGGTAATAGTAACATCTGTGCTATTCTATCTCCAGGAGAAATGGCGGACACTCCTCTAGGGGAGGACAACATAATCTTTACTATTCCCGTATAGTCTGGATCAATCACCCCAGGATGAATTATTAAGCCCTGCAAAGTAATGGAGCTCCTTCCTATAATCAAACCCACTGTGTCGGATGGTAACGGTCCCTGAAAATCTGTGTCAACCAATTGAGGGCCCATCTGAGATGTTAATACGAGTCTGGAGGTGGAACTGAGGTCAAGTCCTGCACTTCCTGCTGTGGCTCACCATGGTGATCCCATTGCATTGGAGGCCTCAGGCTTGGCCAACTCTCAGCAACTGCCCCATATATTTGAGGGCCCTGAGGTCAGGGGCCCCGTGGCAAGTTTTTGGGCCTGGCTCCTCTATATCCAGCATTGATAGGCTGTCCATTGATATCCTTTACAGATCTGCATTCATTCTCCCAGTGGTTCCCCTTTTTACATCTAGGGCAAAGACCGGGCACCCTTTCTCTGGGGCCATCCGGGACTTGAAATTGGGGACATTGTCATTTTAAATGTCCGCATTTAAATCATTTTCCACTTTTAGGGTTGTTTTGACTTCGGTTCATCTGCATAACAGCGGCTGCCAACTGGGCATTAGAAAGAGGTCCCCCTAGCTCTCTACAAATTTTCATCCACACCTCTAGCCCTTTGCTCTTATAAGGATTAATAGCCTGTCTACATTCTCTGGTACATTGTTCAAAAATCAGTTGCTTTAATAGTGGCAATAGTGGCGTAGCTACATCAGGATCCCCTAAAATTCTTCCCCCTGCCTCCAACATTCTAGCCATGAAGTCGGCAAATGGCTCTGCTGATCCCTGAACAATCTTGGTTAGGTTTCCTGACACCTCACCTCTATTGGGAAGAGATTTCCATGCTCTAGTCCTTATATTATTGATTTGCTCATATACCTGCAAAGGGTAATTTGTTTGTTGATTTGCAAATCTGCCTTGGCCCAACATGTCCTGGTCCCAGGCCTGCTGGCCATTAGTGGCATTTACAACAGCCTGCTCCACTGAGAGCTCTATAAAGTAGGCCTTCCAATCTAAGTATTGACCAGGAGATAAACAAGCTCTAGACAAATTCTGCCAATCACTGGGTGTCATGCAGTATCTATGAAGGGACTCTAGTTGAGAAACCACAAAAGCGGCACTAATGCCGTATGCTCTGACCCCTTCGACCAGTCTTTGAATAACCTTCCAATCAAGAGAATCATGGTGTTGATTGCCTTGGGCATCTTGAAATACTGGGAAACACTGAGCCCGTAGTTCCCTCCAGGTTTCAGGGCAAAAACTCCATCCTGATTCTCCAGTAGGAGTGTACAGAGGCGGCCGAGGCGGCCCTGGCGCAGAGGGTTCTATATCCAGTTTCGCTTCCTTTAGGTCTTGCGCCAGCCTCTCTAACTTGGCTTTGGAAACCTCTTCTTCCTCAGAACTTTCTTCATTCTCAGACTTTTGAGATCGCTCCACTTTCAGTTGCTCTAGCGAATCGCTACCCTTCTCTAACTCTGCAGTGCATTTCCCTTCTCTGTTCTCAACACAAGATCTCACCAGTTTCCACACAGGCTTTACTCCACTGGCTAGTTTTCCTTTTTCTTCAGCCGACTTAAGATCTCTTCCTAACTTCTCCCAACTGGGTAGTGTGAGGTGCCCCGAAACTGAAAACTAGGGTGCAACCTCATCTATAGCCTGTAAAAATTTTTCCACAGTGGCCCTTTTAAGACCAACCCCTCTCACTTTTAGCAAGCCACGAAAAGCATGCTGCAGTGACTGTGAGGATGATGAATTTCTCATGGTACAACTTGTACAACTTGTCCCGAAACCAGAAACCCTATAGTCTCTGAACTGAGAACTTGCCCTTGTCCCACTTGCCTGGGAACTTTATAGTCTCTGAACTGAGAACTTTCTTTTGTCCCACTTACCTGGGAACTTATCAGCTAGCTGCCCTGACTGCGCTGAGTTCTGAACTCCCGGTACGGGCCACCATTCATAAGATTTGGTGCCATTCATAAGATTTGGCCAAGGCGCCATTTTAGCTGGCTGCACTGCCACACCCACTCCTCACAATAGTGGAGCTTGTGTCTTTGTTATACGTTGGATCATCTTTTGGGTATATGCTGAGGAGTGGTAGAGCTGGGTCAGGTAATACTATGTCCAATTTTCTGAGGAACCACTAGACTGATTTCCAGAGTGGTTGTACCAGCTTGCAATCCAACCAACAATGGAGAAGTGTTCCTCTTTCTCCACATCCTCACCAGCATCTGCTATCACCTGAGATTTTGATCTTAGCCATTCTGACTGGTGTGAGATAGAATCTCAGGTTTGTTTTGATTTGCATTTCCCTGATAACTAAGGATGTTGAACATTGCTTTAGGTGCTTTTCAATTATTTGAGTTTCCTCAGTTGAGAATTCTTTGTTTAGCTCTGTACCCCATCTTTAATAGGGTTATTTGATTGTCTGGAATCTAATTTCTTGAGTTCTTTGCATATATAGGATATTAGCTTTCAATCATAAAAGAATACACATGGTATGCACTCAATGATAAGTGGATATTAGCCCAAAAGCTTGCAATACCCAAGATACAACTCACAGACCACATGAAGCTCAAGAAGGAAGACCAAAGTGTGGATGCTTTGGTCCTTCTTAGGAGGAGTAATAAAATACTCATGAGAGCAAATACAGAGACAATGTGTGGAGCAGAGACTGGAGGAGGGGTCATCTGGAGACTGCCCCACCTGGGGATCCATCCCATGTGCAGTCACGAAATGTAGATGCTGTTGTGGATGCCAGGAAGTGCAAGCTGACAGGAACCTGATCTAGCTGTCTTCTGAGAGACTCTGCCTGAGCCTGACATATACAGAGGCAGATGCTCGAAGCCAACCATTGAACTGATCACGAGGTCCCCAATAGAGGAGTTAGAGAGAAGACTGAAGGAGCTGAAGGGGCTTATGGCCCCATTCGGAGAGCAACAATACCAACCAGCCAGAGCTCCCATGGTCTAAACAGCCAGCCTGGGAGCACACATAGAGGGACCCATGGTTCCAGCTGTTTATGTAGTGGAGGATTGCCTTGTTGGGCATCAGTGGGAGAGGAGGTCCTTGGTCCCGTGAAGACTGGACGCCCCAGTGTGGGGGAATTTGAGGGCGGGGAGACAGGAGTGTGAGGATGGGTGGGGGCACATCCTCATAGAAGCAGGAGGGGGAATGGGGAAGGGGGAAAGGGGATAACATCTGAAATGTAAATAAATAAAATATTCAATTAAAAAAACAGTAAGAAGGAAGTGAGAAAAACAAAGAAATGGGAGCTGGGCCTCAGAATGCAGTGGAAACAACGAAAATAAATGAAAAGGTTTATAGAGTCCGCAGACATTGCAAACCTTCTCACCTTCTCTGTTTCTGTGCCCCATTCTAGTATCTCCAAGTGAAATAACATGCAAGCTGTAAATTCTCCTTTGATGTGGTGCTCAGATTGTCTCCATGCTTCTCTTTATCCAGACCCTTCCTCCTTCACCCTAGAGCTGAAGTACAAAGATGAGAAGGCAAACAGGAAAAATGACTTATCCCATAGTCCTCTAGGTAGCCAAGAATAATGCAATTTTGCCCTTTGAAATGGAACATGTTACTTAATCCTATTCACATCAAAGGCGGGGTCAGGAGACTTACAAAAATAGCATAACTGTGTAAATTTTTTGTCTCATAATACTTGATTGTACTTAATATTAGCTGTGGTTTTAGCACATCCAGCTGCAGATGCTAGGGAGCGAGGTAATGATTTCACAGTAAATGTTGATACTTTGTTATTTAGGATTATAGTACTATTTGAAATAAAGGCCCTTCTTAACTGCAACTTGACTTTCAAGCAATTAGGATTGACTTTCTCCAATTAATCTCATACTACAGTGGTTATTTTAAGCTTGAAGATATAGACTTGTAGCAGACAATCTTTTTATTGACATTGCCTCCAAACTGTCTTTTGTCTTCTAGAATTTCAACCCATGTCTTCTTTCCAGATTAACTATTGCTTCAAAAAGATATACTTGGAGAAAGGATAGGTGAGTTTTGCTGTGAGTCTATACCTCACTTCCTGATTTCTTAGCCACAGAATCCCAATCTTGTCAAGAAGAGAGGGAAACATCCAAACTATAATACTCTATTTCCAAGGACTTATCAAAAGAGAATCAATCATGGAGCATGGAGCCAGCTAGTAAACTGACATCATTTCTGGGGGCAGTTGTATTGAACAGAATCAACTTAGTCAGACAACCATGTGTTATCTTTTGGTTTTATCTTTCCTTCTTTTCCTCCTGGAAACATTAACGATGCCTGGAGATACAGTCACCAGCTAGGACAAGAGGTTAAAATGTAAACATGGCCAACCATGACTGTACCACTCTGAACTGAATGCCATAAACACTTATTTCTAGTTTGAGGGGGACAAGAGTGAGGTTCTCTCACTAGTTTAAGCTGTTCTTTACATAATTGTCAGAAGAAGCCTATCTGCTCTATTGTGATGTTAATTTTTTTCAGTAGTGAACTTTAACCCAGGGGCCTCATGTTGGCTAGACAAGCGTTCTCTCCTAGTGAGCCCTACCACCAAGTCTTCATTGATGCTGTCCTTCAAGAAGTGGCCAGGGGTCAACTAAAGTCAGTCTCTTAAGTTATGTCTTCAGAATGATGAGTGGAGAGGGATGGAGGTCACTGTCTTGTCCTGACACCATTTTGGAAAGTACTATCTTCAATGCAGAAGTTAGCTTTGAAGTTAATTATAAACCTTGTGCTTCAAGACAAGGTGATCAGTTGAGAAATTAAAACTAAAGCCATGGTGATACATCACTTCACTTTTGCTGAGAATACAGAGACATTGGAATCTTCCTATACCCGCTCCCTTTGGGTGACAATGTGAAACAGTACAATCACTAAGGGAAACTGCATGGCAGTTCATTGTAAAACTAGAAGTTCAATGACATATGATGCAGCAATCCCACTTCAGGTAGAGATCTGAGACAACACAAGGCAGAAGCTTCAGGGTGGAGACCTGAGACAACGGGAGGCAGAAGCTTGAGAGTTATTTCTCTACTCAAATCCATGATAGAGTTATTGACAAGTACTAAAATTTGGAAGAAAAGTTTCCATGGAAGGAATGAATCAATTAAATGCTACCATATGATAACAGAATATTGGTCAGCCCTAAAAATGAAGGCAATTCTGAAACAGGCTAAAGCATAGAACGCTTTAGAGAATTATGCTAGAACAAACCAGTCATAAGATTTTGTATGACTTTACCCATGTGATTATCTAGAGGAGTCAGATAATAGATGCACAGAGCACAGTGAGAGTGTGAAACATGAGCCACTGTAGTGCCAGGAAAGTGTTATCGATCCCCAAAAAACAGATAGGCGCCCATCTGATGATCTCACAGCAGGGCCTTTATTCTATTCCAGCTAGCTCAGGGCCCCCAATGTACCTCTGCCATAACTGCCACCATGCAGGATGGCTTTGGTGGTGGGGGAGCCCCGAATATCTACTGAGGCAAGGCTTTATAGTAAGCAGCAAATGGGTAAGTGTTCAAGCATCTAAGTGGAAAGCTATTGTGGCCTTTAAGATAATTGACTGGAGCTGGGAGTCATATCATAAACTTAATTTCTGCTTCCCTCTGCATTGGTGGTTAATTGGCAGGAGGTGGGCTTGTAACCTGGGGGTGCAAGTTTATTGAGGGAATAACCTGGAGATGCTGGTCTTGTTGAGGGTGTAACCTAGAGATGCTGGTCTTGTTGGGGATTAGCCTAGAGACTGGAGCTAGGCTCAGGTTTTGTTGGGAGGCAACTTGAAACTAATGTTAGGTACCAGCCTCTTAGTTTACCTGAGTTCAAACTTAGGGCAGGTTCTCTAACATGAAGTCTGAACTTAAAAGACTTGGCCTCTGCCCTAGAGATCATCTGCATGGCTGTGAGTGCACTTAACACTGTAGACTATAGAAATCAGTATCAGTATTTCATTTGCCTGATGTAATTGTCAACTGGAGGCTTACTGCCTTTGTCTGCATAGGCTTAATCCTGGAACTTTCCAGCCCCTGTGAAATCTTAACTAGATCCAGAATGTTTTCAACCTCTGAGACTTACTGCTGAATAAGCTCACCCTTTCTTGTTCTTTCTGATCTCTGGCTGTCAGGTTCAACTCAGCTGTTCTGGCTCAAATTCCTTTCCAAACTGACTGATTCAATCTACCTTCTCTCTTGGCCTCTGACTTTTTGCTCTGCTTGGCCTCAAACTAACTGTAGCAATCTGTTAAATTTTCTGGCTCCTTCTCAGTCTGACTTGTTCTGTCTTTTCCTGTGTCTCTCTTCAACGTGTCTCTGTACGACTCTCCTGGTAAAAACCACCACCTCCTCCTCCTCCTCCTCCTCCTCCTCCTTCTCTTCTTCTTCTTCTTCTTCTTCTTCTTCTTCTTCTTCTTCTTCTTCTTCTTCTTCTTCTTCT
>JANHMN010000001.1:256484406-256538568 GCA_030674055.1 Rhabdomys pumilio | reverse complement strand
AGCACTGGCTAACTAGTCTTGTTATATACTGACAGCACTGGCTAACTTAGGTCTAGCCACTTGTGAACACCAATTTGGAAGCAACAAACTTGGACAGTTGTCACAGTTACCTGAGGAGATTTTCAAGAAGTATTCAAGATGCCACCTTGTAGCTCTTCACTGCATAGGCTGCAGAATGCAGAGAGAAATAAGCCGTGGGAAGATGAGGCTACACTTCGTTATTTGGAAATTTTCTCAGACTGATTATATTGGAAACTTAGAAAACTATTTATCAGTGTGATCTGGAGAGATGGCCAAGGTCAGATCGATGAGGAAGCCAATGCCATTTGCTCAATAGAGGGAGGTGACTCGGGGTCTGATCAGCCACTTCAACTGCAACTGCACAAGATGGCAGTTCCAGAGTATTTACACAACTGTCTAGAGCAGGGTTGTAGTGAGAGAAATACGTGTAATCCAATACTGTCTTATTAATGGATCGTACCTTACCTATAGCTACACAGTACAGGTTGGGTTTCCCACATCTGACTCCTAAGTAGTCTAAAGCCCAAAAACTATTGGTGTAAACTTGACTCCAAATGGAAAACTCTATACCTGCTCTTATGGGACAGAAACAAAACACAAGTATACTAAAAAAATGTTTAAAGTTATCTACAAGTTATATATATGTAAAGCAAATTAATTACATATTTAGGGTTTGATTTCTTCCCCAGACTAAGCATTCTTCATATGCAAAGATTCTAAAACCTAGAAAAGTGTGAACTGCTTATGTCCCCATATTTGGCCAATTGAATATTAAACTTGCTCCTTATAATTTTTTGGCATATATATATATATATATATATATATATATAATTACAATTACTTCAGGTGAAATTTTTCCATTTATTTTCATATTGTGTTACAGTAAATACATATCAGTTATTTAATATTATTTTTGGAGGATTTGTCATAAAATATTTTGTTCTATAGTGAAGTTTATACTATCTAACTTATTTTTTTGTTTTTATCTATTTATGGATTTTTTTAAACAGTGAATTTATGGCAGAAGAAAGTAATGAGAAGTTTTGGCAGTTTGTAGAAACAGTAAGAGAATTAGCAGTTTATAAGCAGACAGGTAAGTGATGTGCATAATTTAGCATATAAAATTTATACTTATGTACACGTATTAGGTAATAATTAAATATGAAAACTAATTGGTTAGTAATTCTGAACATTGAATTTGAAGGTTGGATATGTATGCAAGAAACCCAGGTTTGGATCACCAGCATTACCAAAGAAACAGCATGATGGTGCCCTTGTCATCTCATCGCTTGTGATGCAAAGGATGAGAAGGGCCGAGGCCATTCTGGGCTCTGTACTGAGTCGAGTGTAACCCTGGGCTGCATGAGTCCCTGTCTCAAGACAGGGAAAGAAAACAACCCTCTGTAAACTTGAAAAGATGTTTCGGTGGAAACTGCACTGCCTGTTTTATGTCAGCTTATCATTTGTACAGAGAGAACCTTAGTTGAAAAAAGGCCCCAACTCAGATAAATCTGTGGGCAAGCCTGTGGTATGTTCTCCGATTAAGTGATTGGATGTTACCCAGTGACACTGTGGGTTTTACCAGCCTTGAGCAGGTGTTCCTGGGTATATATGAAAGCAAGCTGACGTTGGGCATGGTGGTTGAGGCTATCCTAGTACACTCAGGTCAGCCTAGGCTACATAACTGACAAAAAGAAAAAAAGAAGAAGGCTGCGGGAGATGGGGCACAAAAAGAAAGATTTAGGGAGCAAGCATATAAGCAGCTCTCTTCCACGGTCCCTGCTCCAGTTCCTGCCTCCGGGGGCCTGCTCAGATTCTTGTCCTGACTTCCCTTCGTGAAGGACTGTGATCAGGACACGAAACTGAAGTAAACCATTTGCTACCTAAGTTGCTCTGGTCATTGTGTTTTATCACAGCAGTAGAAATGCTAAGAACTATTGTAAGCATTCATTTCTAAGATACAAAACCTGTAGGAAAACTCAAATAATTAGTAATTGTTGCTTGTTAAAGAAAAAGTCAAAATTCCTGGGTCACTTACCTTAATTTCTTTGATATGCTATTAGTTTTGCACTGGAATTGTTTTTCTAGTTTAGGAGACTTCAGCAGAAGTGGGGGAAGGACAGATTTCCCCAGCTGCTTACTCAGAGCTTCTCCCCCAGCCCACTGGCCTGTCGTTTAAACCTGTCATCGAGACCCTTAGCACTGCGCGCTGTGAGTCTGGACACATGTTCACTGGCCTGACTGCATTGTTATTGCCTGTGTGTTTTGATTTTAAGCTCTTAACGAGATTTCCAATAATTACCCTTAAAAAGTCAGATCTGTTTCCATATCATTATCTATAAAATATAATGCCTCCTTTTATAGATGCCAAAATGTGTATATCTATTAACATATATATTTTTAGAGAATATCAGAATATTGAGGCCATTAAAGCAAATAGCAACAAAAAATAAAGGGCTAGTTTTTCTAAAGGAAAGATTGTTTGAAGTAAAGTAGATGATATGAGTGTAGAATTCCATAAAAATTAAATCTTTAACCATCTAGACACAGAAAACTTTTTACTCTAGATTATTAAATAGTTTTACTCAAATGTAAATGGAAGATAATTAGTTTCATGTATTCATTTGTTGCAATCTGTTTAGCTTAAGTGACTTTGAAGCTTAGCAATTCTTGACTTAGATTCTAAAAATAAACAGATCAGATAAACCTTTGATGGTGTTTTAGGTAAAATATTTGTAAAACATAGTCATTTTTATTAAATTTGTTTATTCACTTTACAACCCAATATCTGCCCTTCCTCTCCTCCCAGTACCCCCTTTCACAAGTCCCTCCCCCGTTCCACCTTCTCCTTTTCTTTTGAGAAGAGGAACCCCCCTTAGGGTATCCACCACTCCCCCCCACCCCCCGCCATCAAGTCTCTGTAGGACGAGGTGCATCCTCTCCTAGTGAGCTTAGACAAGGCTGTCCATTTAGGGCCATGGGATCCACAGTTAGGCAGGCAACAGGTTCAGGGACACCCCACTCCAGTCATTTGGGGAACCCCCATAAAGACCAAGCTGTTCATCTGCTGTGTATGTTCAGGGTCTAGATCAAGCCTGAGCTCACTCTTTGGTTAGTGATTCAGTCTGTAGGAGCCCCAAGGATCCAGGTTAGTTGACTCTGTTGGTCTTCTGTAGACTCCCTGTCCTCTTTGGGTCCCTCAGGGTTAGCTTTTCTGAAAAGCATTATTTAATGACTATTATTTTTGTACTAAGAGATGCCAGGCACTGCTTAAATGACTGTACCATAAGGATGAGTAAGCATGACAGACACACTCAGTATCTCAGAATGTGGTGGAGGCAGCAGAGCACCTGTGCACACTAAGGCAGGGTGAGCATCAAGCCCCTGCACGATGTGAGGACACACAGAAGACAGCCTAGGCAATGCTTGGAACATAGGCACTTAAAAATTTTCTGGTTGTGACTGCTTTTTATTCAAGAGATTTTTACATGACTCCAAGCATGTGGGCATGCAAAATAGGTGGAGAACCAAAGAACCAAATGTTTAACCAATAGTAAGTCAGAAGGAAATTGGTTTCAAAACAAATTACACATACAAATAATTTCACCATTTATTAAAGATGAAAGACAATTTGAATTTTGAGTTTCACTAGTAAAACGGTTGTGCTTGTTGTCTAACATACAATCCAAAGATATGTAAATTTGTTACTTAAATGCCAAAGAGCGACAGTAAGAAAACATTAAGTTTTAGAACTGGGGAATAGCTGTTAGTAAAGCAACTTTCTGCTGAAGCATGAGGACTCAAGTTTGATCCCAAAACCCATGTTGGAAAAAAAAAAGCCTGTGTTGTGCTGTAGTCTCAAAGACAGGAGGATCCCTAGGGTCCCTGGCTGGCCAGCCTAGCCAGCCTAGCCAGCCTAGAATACTTAGTGAGGACAAGGACAAGGAGAGAGCACTTGATTCACAAATGAAGGTGGCCCATAACTGAGGAAGAATGCTTGAGGCTGCTCTCTGGTTGTCACCTGTGAGCATGCACGCACACACAGACATACAGACATTGTAGTCTATAACTGGAAGTGCATAAAATGTATGCTAAACCACGTCAGTTCACAGTAGCCTAGAATCTGAGCTGTGTCAGGAAGCATTCATTGCCATTGCCTGGGTAGCAGAGTGCTCAGAGCAAGGTATAAACCACACTCAGGTAAAGTGTAAGTATCGAGGCAAGTGTTAACTCTTTGAAGACACTAAAGAATGAAGAGAGTGTGGCAGTGGATGACTCTATGGCATAAATGTATGGTTTATTAGATTCTAATAGACAAAACTTGAGTTCCTGATGAAAGTCGTGTTTGAAGTGTGTTTCTTAGAATAGTGTTGACATGCTGATTATACTTGGCTCACTGAACCAAATGGTGCACTTCCTCTCTTACCAGTGGTGTTCTGCTCAGTATACTATTCTCCAGTCTTTTTCAACTGCAGATTGGATCTGTAACTCATCTGTGTAGTAACCCATATGTTAGAATATATTGAAGTGCATTTTCTCAATAGATTTTAATGGCAAGATTATTTTAAACTTATCTTGTTGATTGCTCAGAAAACACTGAAATAAACAAAATAATAGGTTTTTTTTTTTAGCAGCTTACCCAAACTTAAGATATGATAATTTGACATTGATTCAATTAGTTCTATGAGTGGAGTATGCCAGTAAACTGAATGTGAAATGCTAACATCTTCTTCTTTTTGCAGAATCAGATTATTCTTACTACAACCTAATCCTGAAGAAAGCTGGACAATTTTTAGACAATATACACATCAATCTCCTGAAGTTTGCTTTCTCTATAAGGGCATACTCTCCAACTGTTCAGATGTTCCAACAGGTAAAAATACCCAGTAAAGATGCACACTTAGTGAAGGTGCATACCATAATATATATTGAGCTATTTAAACTGAACATCACTGATTCAAACAAACATATATATAATTTCATAGTGTGCTCATTATCTTATTACCAGTTCTGTCATTGACTATGGTTGAAAAAAATATATATATAGTCTACTTAGAGTTAGGGAAGTGTGAGGACACATTGCCAGGGAAACTGCTTATAATGTAAGTTCTATATAATTAAAAAAAAAAAAACCAACGTGGATACATGTATCTCCTAAGGCAAGGTTTATTCTGTTACATATTGCTTAAATTCTACTCAGAAAATATTTTACCTTAATCAGTAACCTCATAGTAAGAGATCAGTTATTTTAACCAAGGGAGCAGTTGAGTTTTAGGGTTATACTGTAATGCTAAGCTACTGAAATAACGGCGTCTCCGGGGTTGTAGATTGCCGCTGCTGAACCACCACCAGACGGATGTGCAGCGTTTGTGGTTATACACACGAAGTGGACCTGTAAAGTCAATGAGATTAAAAAGCTGCTGAGTAAGGCTGTGTCGAGGTAAAGTACTGTGGGGAGAACCAAGAGAAACGGTTTGTGGGGAAGAGTTGGAAGAGAAACTTTAGTATTCTCAGACATTGGACCAAGTTACCCGATCCTGTGTATTGGTGTTTGTATGAAGCTTTTTATGTCTCTTAGCCCATTTTAAGGATAAGAAAAACATCTATGTTGCAAGTACTTTGCAGATACTGGGAGTGCTTCTCATCGTCGCTGTGTGAGAAGGAGCCTGCTCTCCCTTACTTCCTTGCATGTTTGTCAGACACTGTGTGAGGAAAACTTTCCAAACATAGTGGCTTAAAGTAGTCTTCACTTTCTGTGGAATCTGAACACCTCTTTCACCTGTGTCACCATGTTGATGCCTCAGAGACTGAAAAGGGTGTGTGAGGGGTGCTAACTAGCTTGTGTCACCGTGTTGATGCCTCAGAGACTGAAAAGGGTGTGTGAGGGGTGCTAGCTAGCCTCCTGAGTAAAGGTGGAACTCACAGGGAATGGAATAATCCAGCATGTGCCGGGAGAGGAGTTGTCGTACTGTCGGGATGGTTCTGTGAGCCTACAGAGGCCGCACGCTTCCGGAACCCGTCCATAAGAAGCTCATTCACAGCTCTTAGTGTTAAACGCTAGTTTTAATGGAGGTGTGCTTTTGTATGGCCTTGTACGTATTTGGAAACTTTTCAGAGAGTATGAACACTAGTGAAAGTCATTCTAATTAAATATAAATTTCATTGATTAAAATTATATTATTAAAGTGTTATTGACTATGCAACATATCAGAAATAAAGCATTTTTCACAGTCAGTTTTGGATAAACAAATTTCTTTTTTTACTTTTACTTTCTCATTTCTACAGTTACTGACATTATGAATTCTTTGATAGCAGAAAATACCAAGTACCGAGGTGTGTGCTGACACATGCTGACACACTTGTTGACTCCCGCTTCCTGTGAAAGTTTGTGCTTTGTTTTTACTTTAGGCCCAGGCCTTACCTGTATGAACAAGATCATAAGTTTCCCACAAGCAGTGAGGACTTTCCGGTGGTTATTCTCTATGCAGAAATTGGTACAAGAGCATTTGCTGAATTTCACAGAGTATTGTCTAAAAGATCAAACGATGGTAAAATCCTGTATGTCCTCCGTCACTATGTCAAGGTGAATGTTTCATTGTTTTCTATCTGTTTTGCCAGTATTTGTCATTTGTAGATTTCTCTTCTTTCCTGACCCAGACTAAAGGTTTATCAGTTTTATTCATCTTTTGTATAGAAGCCACATTGATTTGTTGATTGTTTTGGTTTCTGTGACCTTCCCATCTCAGCAGCATTCTGTTCCATATCTGTGCTCCTTTCCTGGTCATCCCTAGAGTTTAGTTCTCTTCTGCACATCTGGTTTCTTAGTGGCCCTTGGGTTGCGGTGTTGTGAGCCTCATCCTTTGTTGCTGCTGTGACACTGCTAAGCATCTGTAAGAACTGTTTTAGTTTAACTCAGGCATTTTTACAACATCCTATTCTAAGAGAGAGATGAACAGAACCTGGGCTGCTCCAGCCATTTCCTTCATGTCCCAGGATGCTAGATCCTGAAAGAATATTGTAGTTAGTCTAAGAATTACACACACACAAAAAAAAAACAAAAAAACAAAAAAACAAACAAACAAAAAAAAAAACCACAGGGTAACAGCTGTGGTACACAGGCCATCTGGAGACTTGGCTATTCCATTAGGCATTTATTACTGAAGTGTCTTTCCAGTCTCCTCTCTACTCTGAATTTTTAAATGTTATTGTATGATTTTAGTGAAATCGCTGCTATTTACTAAAAATGAGAAAATCTTGTTAAATATTCTTAAAAATTTTGGTACACTAGAATACAGATATTTTAAATGTCTACAGTCCATACGAAGATAAGAATATACAGCAGAAGCCTAGGTCCATTGAATGTGTGTTTGCTTTGTAAATGTTAACTTACCTAAGTCATTAGTTCATGTGCCTCCAGGCCAAGCATTGTTTACAAAGCAGTGAGATAGAAACGGCCCCTTCAGAAACCTACTGTAGTGCAGGTGGTGAGGAACCTACAGTCCCTTATGCATTTCAGTGAAAACAGGAGTTAGGCGACGATCACATGATGGGAGTGGAGTGTGAAGTCAGCACATTCTGTGGAGCTGATTCCATTAAACTCGTAATTCTCAGTTATTTTCCTTTCTTTGCCAGAAGAATGTCATCAGCACGTTATACATGTAATTCTCTACTGGGTGGGGCAGCCAGAGATAAAAGACACATTAACAGAAACTGGATGTAGGAGATAAAAGTATATATTTATCTTATGTTCACCAAGTGATGCTAATGTGTCCCCTCGAGGATCCGCCCATCTGTTGAGGCTCTGTCTTAAATACTCTTTGGAGAATATAACCAAAAATATATCTCTATATTAGATCACATTGTCCATGAGGATGCTTTGTACCATTAAATAATAACCTCCTGCTTAATGACTAGCATCTTCTACGTTCACAGTAGCAGTCCTGTAAATCGATCAACATGCGATTTTAATGAAAATAGACTTCCTTGTGGTTTCTTTTGACCAGATGCCTTTTTAAGGGAGAAGAAGAGAAAGATTTTTCTTGCCTTTTTTTGGCCTACAAGTGCTTCAGTTTACAAATTCAAACTTATTAAACCACAATTCAGTTTTTATTTTAATACCTTTCAAAAGAAGAAAGTACATACAAATTTAATAAACATTTTTCTTTTATTATGCAGGAGCCAACAACTTTAGTAGTGATAATAGAAACTGGTCCTGTGGAATTGCATTTCCTCCATGAACTGACAGAATGTGTGGCCTTACGACTTCAGTTTCCCAAGCCACTAGCTGCAATGCTGTTGTTGGGTAGCTGAATGAAACTGAAAACTCTTTAAAACATTTCAGCTTTTTCCTATCAGTGTATTTGTAAATAACTGAATTGCTACATGCTTTCACTGCAGCATTCCTGAGTTAGATTCTAGTGTGAGCAGCAGTTTTAAGAACTAGATATCCAAAGGTTATTCATACATGTTCTGATTTGGAAGTAAAACAGACCAGGAGATAGGCACTCTGCTGATATGCTTAATTTTAAGCCTAAGGAAAACATTAGGGAAGACAAAAGAGGTATGCAGGCATATCAAACCGTCACCGTGCAAACCTGTGTTAAGCAAAGACACATGGCTACTTCTGAGAATGCAGTGCACACAGAGTGATTAAAACCAGCTTCCTACCTGGAATAAAACCCAAATGCTGGTGGTTGCAGCTCAGCCGGTAAGAGTTTCAGTTGCAGATGAAGGAAACTTAGACTTCTTTTCACAATCATATGTATTCATCTGTGTTGCCTCTTGCAAAATGAGACATGATTTGCCTTGCTTATTGGAGGAATCTCTAGAGATACATTTTATATTTTATATTTTATATTTCTCTTCCAAGAAGAAAATTAGCTACCAAAATTCTGATAATATCAATATTACAGATAGGTCATTAATTTGTGGCATTTGGAATACTTTAGTCATCAAGAGAGCTGAAGAAAGATCTGAGCAGGGTTTCCAAAGCACTCAGCACTGAGTGCTGTATTGTCTGTCTGTCTGTCTGTCTCTAGTCTCAACACTTCATTGTTTATTTTTGCTCACTCTCTCGTTGTCCTGGAACTATTTACCTAACGAGTGAGAAGCAAATGAGACTAAAGAGTCACAGCTAAATTTCTATTAGGAAGGTGGCCTCAGCAAAATTCTAATTCTTTGATAGACTGATTCTTTGATAGAGAATATAAGTAATCTCCCAAATAATAATAATATTTCATGATGGTTTAAGGTTTTTTGTGTTGGGCAGGGGCTGTAGCCTAGAGCACTTACAAGGCGCTGGGTTCAAACCTTTTCACCTAGTAAATACACGCGTGCACAAACATGTGCCTCCAGTGTTGGTAATTTGCTATGGTATCCTTAGTGTGGTTACATAAATTTAAAGCAAGATGCTTAACTAAATGTTCCTTCTTTTTTCTAAAATAAATGTATTTTAACAGAAACCAAGCTCAAGGAAAATGTACTTATCTGGCTATGGTGTGGAGCTAGCGATTAAAGATACAGAGTACAAAGCACTGGATGATATCCAAGTTAAAAGTAAGGTTTTAAATGTTTAAACACGGTTCTTTTTTTCTGCCTTTGGCATTTTTGTTAATGTACAGTGCGTGCTGTCATGCTCACCTCCCCCACTCTGCTCAGCACACGTTCCTTTTAACGCGACATCCTTTGCTTTTTGTTTACGACCCACTGTGTCCATCCATTACTGCTGCCCACATGCACACGTGTAAAGTAATTAGTTTACTATCAGTGTAAGCAGTGAATTAGCCCAGTGGCTGTGTTTCTTCACTTTATGCTAGTCTTCAATAACCACACAGAGAAACCGAGATTTCTTTCAAGATACACCTCAATAGCTGAGCAGTTAAATGATCTACCTTAACCTTCTATGCAAATATGGCTACCTCCCATCCCATAATACTTGCATATTATTATTGATCTGGCTCTTTTGGCTTCAGGTGTGTTTCCATGGTTTCCTGACCCTTTTCTCATGGGTCCATGTCCTCCCTCTTGTTGGCAGCTCTGAATCAATCTCTCTCTCAATCTCTCTCTCTTTCTCTCTCTCTCTCTCTCTCTCTCTCTCTCTCTCTCTCTCTCTTTCTCTCTCATGCACTCTGTCCTCCACCAGGTGGCGGACATCCCACACTAGTCTCTCTTCTGCCCAGCCATTGGGATCAGCATTTATTGGCAAGGCAGAAAATAAATGGTAAGAACTGTTTACACAAACTTGAGACAGGAGATTCTTGATATAAATATGTAAATTACAGTGCTGGGTCCAGACTGAATCAAGGTATGAGGACAGAGAGAGCAGCATTTGAATAACACAAGGGTAAACTTTACAGTGTACAGAAACATTATGCCTGCACACATGGACATGTGTGATTCATCCACTAGGGTATGCTAGGGAACTTACTAATTCCCCCTTAAAGTGCCCCTCAGCAAGCCCTCCATCACCAATAGCTGTGAGCTAGGGGTGAGACATGATGGCACTCTCGACTAGCTTTGTCTTGTGCAGGTGACTACCGGCTCCAGCGAGTTGCTGAGTGTGACAACCATGCCCTGTCCAGAGCAGAGGATTCTTAGCACTGCTCGTGGCAGCTCTTAGGTTCTTCCCTCCCCGCTCTGCACTGTTTACTGCACCTTGAGGTGGCAGTGCTTTGATACAGATATTTTATCTGTGGCTGAGCCCCTGGGAACATTCTTTAAAAAACAAAACACCAAAAGTAAGGTTGGTTAGTTTTTCAGGAATTCCATGGGGCATGCTTTGATTATATTTATCTCATTCCCCAAATCTTCCGAGACTTACACCTCCTTCTCTAAGCACCCAAGTTGTCTTCTTTTTAAGGGAGAAAAAAAATAGAACAGTTTGGACTCGCAAACATTCTGGAGGTATGGCCTTCTACCCTAAAAGGAAGCTGACCCCCACTTCCCAGCAGCTAATTGCCGATGTCTCCTCAGCTGGGAGATATACAGTTTCTAGTCTGTCTAAGGTCTGCTTTCCCGTTTCTAACCCGTGCATTTCTGTGCCTTGCTTACTTACTTTTAAAGTTATCCATCTGTCTTCTTCATTTCCCATTGAGGGTGGTATTTATCATTAGTGTCTTTTTCCTGATATCTAGCCCATCAGAAATCACAGTAGACAGCAAATTTGATCTAGTGATTGAGTGCAGCAGATGTTTTGCAAGCACAGGACTAAATCTGAGCATCCTGCATCTCTGTGTATAGTCGGGACCCAGAGCCTCCGCAGAGGCGACAGAGCATAGCTGCTGTGTGTAATTAGTACACATGAGGGCAAGCCCTTACACCTCCCCGCTCCACTCCAGCACCGTGTGGTAGGAGATGGGGAATGAGTGTAACATACTACACAATTATTTTGTGAGGTCCTAAGTGTCTTCCTAAAGATCATTTGACATCTTTAAGATTGCTTGAATTGTGCAAAAACTCACATTTATTAGGGTATGGATGTACCATGAGACCTGAAAGCATAAGCCATGATTTGCTGTGGGTCCTATTTCTTATCATTTTGGTGTATAAAATAGAAAGTTGCTATAAAGTAATTTATACAACATTCATTATGGTTATGCAGAATATAATGATCTAAGCCCATTTTTAAAAAGAGTACATACTTATTTAGGATTATAGTGTATACACATGCATATATATTAGCCTTGTGCATGAAAGAAAACAAATAAAACTCATTTTATTGAGAGTTCCATGTTCTTTCCCGGTCTACAGATATTTATTTTTCCTTTAATGTAGCTGCGACTGATGCTGCTATAGAAAATGAGACTGAAGCAGATGAAGTTCAAGGATTTCTTTTTGGGAAACTGAAGTGAGTCTGAAAAGAAATGAAATTAGTTTTATTTTGTGCTTTTGCTTTGAAAGTAGTTCATTTGATATGAAATGTTGGTACATGTGCTATATATGTATATATGTGTATGTGTGTGTGTATGTATATATTACATATATATGTACTGTCTTAGTTTTCAGTTTCTATCATTGGGATAAAATACCATGTTGAAAAGCAACTTAGGGAGGAGAGGATTTATTTGGCGTATTCCACATCACTGTTCATCTCTGAAGGAAGTCAGACAGGAGCTCAAGCAGGGCAGGGACCTGGAGGCAGGAGCCGATGTAGAGACCATGAAGGGGTGCTGCTCACTGGCTTGCTCCCTATGGCTTGCTCAGCCTGCTTTCTTATACATCTCAAGACCACCTGCCCAGGGATGGAACCACCCACAATAGGCTAGGCCCTCCCCCATTAATCACTGATTTTAAAAAATGCCTTACATCTGAATTTTATAGTCATTTTCTCTTTTCTTTTCTTTTTTCTTTTTTTTTTTTTTTTTTTTTTTTTTTTTTTTTTTTTTTTTTTTTTTTGTCTTTTTTGAGGCAGGGTTTCTCTGTGTAGCCCTGGCTGTCCTGGAACTCACTCTGTAGACCAGGCTGGCCTCGAACTCAGAAATCTGCCTGCCTCTGCCTCCCAAGTGCTGGGATTAAAGGCGTGCGCCACCACGCCCAGCCTAGAGTCATTTTCTTAATTGAGGCTCTCTCCTCTCAGATGATTCTAGTTTGTGTCAAGTTGACATAAAACTAGCATGGACACATAGAATTTTATATGCTCATTATTGTGTTATTAAAGAAATTACAGACAGTTACTATCAAAAAGAAAGAGAAAGCAGACACCAAGACCACAAAAATGTCTAATAATCATGAATTCCACCTGGGAGATGACTGTCATTGCCATCATGCCTTGGCGTGTGTGTTTCCAGCCTTCCTGCACATATTCTAGGGGTAAAGTGACTGCGGCACAGTGTTTTGTTTGCACAGTGGAACTGTATTGTGCACTTGTGTTTCTGTAGTGAGAGCTGCCCCCTCCATAGGACTTTAAATTCTATGTGCTCACTCACGTACATTTCCACTTTGTCTTGCTACAGCTTTCAGGAAAAATGTATCAAGTCAAGATACTTGTAATTCTTTAATTTTGATAATATTTATTACCACATCTATACTAGAATGAGAATGTTTGTTTTTTTAGAACTTTACTAACAACATACTGTTTTTAATTTTTTTGTCAATGCATAAAATGATTCTTTTTTTTTTTTACAATTATTTCACTAGCTGACATATTTTGTGGTTTGAATTCAGGAACAGTCAGCTGTTGCTTCAAGATTTAGCTTCCTTCTGTATTCTTATTAGACTTTGAGTTTCTTTACATAATTTCTTATTCCTGACCTTTGCTTTTTTCTTGCTATAGTTTTGCTAGTTTTTGAAACATTTTCCATGTATTGAATTATGTACTATTGATGTTTAGTTTCTTATTAATTTTTAAAATTGAAGTATATTCAATTTACCGTTGTGTTTAAATTTACAGTTTGAATATCTGAGAATAGACAGGTTGTAAAAAGCAGAAATCTAGTTCTGGGAGTAGACACTAAAATTAAGGTGGTAACAGTCTGTATATCTTTTAGAGAGGAAAAACATTGTCCCCTCAGGTGACAGACAGAATAAAGGAAGAATGGTACTTAGGCAGCGTGTCCTACAGACCCTGTGTAAGGTACCAATCCACTCGTGAGGGCACAGTCCTCTGCTTGTCACTTCCCAAAGAATACCCTCCTGATACCCCTTTCAATACAATTATAGTGGACATGGATGCTGGAGGAGACCTGGTAGAACTTGTCACTGTCCTTACTATCCCCACACACCATCCTTTAGCCTTGGGGTTGGCCACACCTTGTTCCACCAATGATTCAGGAGGGGAACAGAGTGGAGGAAACACTGCAGAGTGTGACCATCACAACACGAGAGACAGAATGCGGTCTCATTGCGCTGATCAACCACTCGTTACTACTTCTAGGCTCCATTCCTGCTTCTGTGACCAACGATTCAGTCTCTAGACTGGCCCACATGAACCTCCCTCCCTCCCTCCCTCCCTCCCTCCCTTCCTCCGTCTCTCTGTTAAACAAGAAAGGCTACAATGCCTTGACTTCTTGAGCATCACAGGAAAGATAATGTTAACATGATGTGTATAGTGAAATGCCATTTGACTTTGTAATTGTTTGACCCTCTAAAAGTTGCTTTGATATATTTAACACTGGACACTGTTACCTTATATGAGCTTTTTACGGAAGTCAGAGGTGAAACTATAAAGAAATAGAATAAACTAAGGTTGCATAAGAAGAATGTCTTTGGCCTTTGGCTAGGACCAAGTGAAGGTTGCTATGAGAATTGTCTGTAGCTACACAGTGGTTTCAGTTTTAAAATATAGAAGCAATATTATACTTAAAAATGACTTAAAATGTAAAAATTGGTAATTCTTCCTTCTGCCTTCCTTTTTACAGGTCATGTTATAATTAAGGATCCATCAGTCCAGATTTTTGTTTTATGTATTTTAAAAAGACACACACACACACACATACATACAGAGATATATCTTCCTCCTTACATTCAGTGACTATAGCTGTATCATAATTTATTAGCTTAATTCTGAATTATTAACCTCTTTCTAATTACAGAAAAGATTTCAAAAGTATACTGCTTGTATTATAATTTGTGGTAAATGATGAAATTAACATTACTTAATATTTTGATGCAGAGAAATATATTCAGATCTTAAAGATAATCTGACAGTATTCCAAAAGTACCTGATTGAGAGCAGCAAAGAAATGACTCCTTTGAAGGTCTGGGAATTACAAGGTACAGTCACACTGTATAAACAACCATCGTTAATTATGAGGACATAATGGATGTACATTGTTAATTACAACATCACCACACTTTAAGAATTACATGAAACATAGGTATTTGTTATTATTCTTAAAGTATAAACGTGTTTCCTTCTCAAATACTATACCCTACTTCAAAGTTGGTTGTACTGATGTAAAAGTCTGGTGTAATGGCTCATGCCTGTAATTTTAGCAGTTGAGAAGCTGAGGCAAGAGGACTGTTTTGAGTTTAAGGCCTGAGGCATTACACAAATTTGTAGACTAGCCTGATGTACAGTGTAAGACTCTGTTGCACAGAATCTCCTCAAGGTGATGACATTCCCCAGTGGAACAGTCTCTAGTGAGCTGTCCAGGTTCTGAAAACCAAGCTCCCATCTGTGCTCCTTCAACCATGCAGAGACCTGAAGGCAGAAGGGAGATTACAGAAGAGAAAGCGTTTAGTCTAAAGTGGAGGTGACAGACAGTGAAGAGTAGAAGCAATTGCATACAGTTCATTGACACATGGAAGAAACTGCCACAAAGAATTAATTTTCAAAAATTAAAAATCCACAATCCTCAAAAACGTTCTGTTAAATTAGAATTTAGAACCAAATTTTACTTTTGGAGAGTGAGAATAGCCCTACGTTCTCAGACTACCAGTAGTCTAAGTAGACCAGGCAGCGGCCTTCTAATAGTCTGGAGCTTGGGCCTGTTGCAGCACAGTTTCCCAACTAGCTCATTTAACTTAACCCAACTATCTTGTCCATGACCTGCCATGTGGCTGGCATGCTGGCACAGAATTATCAATTAAAAATACAGTGACACACTTCATACAGAATAAAAAGGCTCCCCAGAAAGGGATGCTGGACTCAGGTTGTCATGTCGGGCAGCAGGTGGTTTCCTCTGTTAACTGACCTTTTGTTAAATTTGGCCTCAGACAATTGGTGGGGTTTTTGCCAGATTTTTAATGGAAAAACTTCAAGTGAAAGGGCAAGCAGCTATAAACCTGGCAGTGTCTGTGCTGACAACCAAACCCCAAGATTCTGTGACCAAGATGAGACCAAACTTTTACTTATTTTCAGTTTACAGTCCTCCTTCTGTGTTGTCTGAAATGGTTTAGCAGGTGTGGGCATGTGTTATTTTTATGCACAACTTTGCTCATGTCTTTCACACACTTTATTTTTTAACATAGCAGCTTTATTAAGATGTATTTCACACATGATACAGAGGGGACACACATGTCCCCTCTAGATAATTCACACATGATACAGCGTCCCCTCCGAGCTGTGATGCTTGGTGACTAGAGCTCTGCAGCAGTTACAACAGGCAGCTTGAGAGTATTTCCATCGCTCCAGAGCCTTGTGCACATTCACTGGCAGTCTCTCCCTTATTTTCCCCAACCCCCATCTATAGCTGAGGGGTTCCTGTTTTCGGCAATTAAAAAACTGTCCATCAGAATTTTCTTGACAAAATACATATGTAATACAAAACTATTTTACATTTGACTGAAATTCTTGGCAGAACATTTTCATATAAGCTATCCTATTTACTTTAATATTAAGCTTCTGAAGATGAAGCCCTCTCCCATTTTCTAAAAAAAATTAATATTTATCAGTTTGATATGCTAATTAACAAGAGAAGGATTTTTTGTTCACCCTGATTCTTACAGTGCATCACACACAATCAAGTCAAGTCTATTTACTAGACTTTTGAAGGTTATAACTCACAACCGTAGATGTGCAAGACAGTTTACTGCTCTGTAACTTGTGTACTTGTGTTCTGCCAACTACCCATGATCCCTTACTTCATTATAGAGAACTACCCATGATTCCTTACTTCATTATAGAGTGCTGCTCTGCAGGAAGATACTGTCAACACATGCTTAAGGCACAGGCACACTGATGAGTTATCTTTGAACTGATACGAGCTTTTCTCTCTGGACTTTTTTTTTTCAAGGTATTGATTCTCAAAAAGGAGCTTCCTTGGAGAGAGACCTGTAAAGTGAATGGCCCATTGTGTTTCATCATTAGGACAGAGATATTAGTGAGCACAGACAGTTTCACTGTAGTGTTGGGACTAGACATATTGAGTAGGCTAAGGAAATTGTAGTGAATGTTAATTCAGCTAGTACATGATATAACTGGAATGTAACCCTAGCCACTTAGACGATGCCCTCCCCTGGGAGACTAGCCTAATTACGTATCTAGCTAGGCTTTGCCTCCAGCTGATTCAAATTTTGAATGGGATAGCATAGAAACAAAAGAAGCCTTGTCATTTCAAAATGGATTCTTTAACCACTATTTGAGAAATCAAGACTCGTTCTAGTAAAATGCTACAAGTGTCATGATTAAGGAAAGAGTTTGATTTTCAAAAATCTCTTTAACACTTAAAAACAATGAGACCAAGATGACTGCTTCTAAGGTGTGAGAGCAGCTATGGCGAACCACATAGATTTTTCTTTCAACAGAACTATCATTTCAGGAAAAATAATACTAAGTATAAATTTTAGTTTTATTTCCTCATAAGTATAAACTATCTAAAGAGTCAATGAATTGAGTTAAATCCCCTTTAATAATTATTTCATAACTAGCTCTTTTGAGCTGCTTGTCTCCTTTTGTTTTTGTTTGTTCTTGAGAGAGTAGATGCTGCCTTGAACGCAGGCCTATGAAAGGCCCGCAGTCTGCTGCTAAGCAATATCCCTGTCCCTGTTATTGATGGAAAATTTACTCTTTAACCTTTTCACACATGTATATAATGAGTTGTAGTTATTTCCAGTCCTCACCCTTTGACTGAAACCCTTCTTTTCCTAAATAGTCTCCCTCTGTGTATGCGTGTGTGTGCATATGTATGTATGTGCATGCATGTGTGCATGTTTGTGCGTGTATGCATTTGTTTTTGTATGTGTGTGCGTATGTGTGTCCATCCTATTAAATTTAGTTACGTTGTCCACATGAGCATGGGTGAGGCTTTGCTGGAACCTGGCAGCTCATCCATGGCTATACTACTGAAAAGTCTAGCACCTTCCATGATCAGAACAGAAGCCAAATGAGAGTCAATGATTGTCCCATATTTCACTCAACTTGAGTCTAGGAAATGTTGCCATAGTATCTGTGTTTACATGAGCCTGATATTATATTTTAATTTTTGAAAACCAGATAAGTACTAAATCACTCATTCATTCATAAAAGTTTAAGTCATACCCTAATTTAACTTGAGGAAGCTTTCTCTGTAAACCTTTTTAAATGCTTAGAACAAGACAATTAGCATATATGTGTATATCTGTGGGAAGAAGTTGTACTGAGAGGAAGTGTCTAAAGCCGCAACGTTACACTAGATACTCTGGCGATTTCTTTTCTTCCAGATCTCAGTTTTCAAGCAGCCTCTCAAATAGTGTCCACTCCTGTTTACGATGCCATCAAGTTAATGAAAGATATTTCACAGAACTTTCCTGTAAAAGCCAGGTATGTTAAAGTTGATTGGTGTAATTATAAGCAGATCTCACTTAGCGAACTCTATGAGAATAACTGATTTCATAAAATAAAGACATCAGTTCCAGTATATATAGCTCCTCAGAATTCTAGACTTTTCATTCTTTATGTTTAGTTTTTATTCAAGTAAACAGATTGTATATACATGTATAATATACTACAAAGAGAACTATTGAATTAGAGGCAAAAAGAAAAGAAAAAATATTTTTAAAAATTACTTTATAAAGTATTATGACTATAGGTGGGAGAAGAGGTCCTTGGTCCCGTGAAGGCTGGACACCCGGTGTGGGAGAATTTGAGGGTGGGGAGGTGGTGTAGTGGGAGATATTTAAATCTCCAACCCAAATATGACCAGTCAATGAAAACACCACTCGGTAATTATGAATATATTCTATAAGCCAAATTGGGCAGATACCCCTACACTCTGTTCCCCAGCTATGAGACGGTTTTCCAGACCCTGTGTCTGTCCTTCTACCTCCTGCTTCCCAGTGTCCTCCTCATCTTCTCTCTCCTCTCTTTTCCACAGTCTCCCTCTTAGGCTCCCTCCTCCATTGTCTTCCTTCAGTTGTCTTCCCCCCTGCTCTCTTCCCACCAACCTTTATTTCTCCACCTCCCCTTCCTCTGCCCAGTCACTGGCTCCAGCCTTTATTTTACAAATTAAGATGGGCAGAAGGTTCACTAGAATTCACCTGTGTAATGACTCACACCTCCTCTGCAGCCCTTCACAGGAAAGGGAATTAGCATCAAAATACAAGGCCAAGACTATCCATAACAAGGTGGGAGAGAGTGGGTGGGTGGGGGCACATCCTCATAGAAGCAGGAGAAGGGGGAATGGGATGGGGGCTCCTGGTCAGGGGGATGAGGAAAGGGGATACATATGAAATGTAAATAAAATATCCAATAAAAATATTATTTTAAAAAAAGTATCATGACTAAGAAAATATTTTTGATCAACAAATAATAAGGAAATATTTTTTATTCTTTCATGGAAGATAATAAAAGTTATTATTCTAAAAAGTGGTGTGTATCCACAGTACTTCCCTGCTGTCTTTTATGTTTTGGATTTCAAGATTGGAAATCTTTTAAATGTGTGGAGTATCTTCGCAGTATGTTTTGCTGATACAACTTGTAATTTGAACCATTTCCAAGGAACACTGACTGTTGCATTAAGCACACTTTTCGTTTCAATACGTAAATCATTTGCATATGCATAGTGACCAGAATACACTTTCAGATTTTATGAGAACTTACAAACTAATGAAGCTTTGGTGCCTCTGCATTTTGTTTAGAAACGACCAAATTCAATGTTGTAAGTAATGTGAAAACAGTATTTATTTAATTATGAACCTGTGTAAGACAGAAGTCACAAGTGTGCCTGACACAGGCCTTCCTGAGAGCTGGGCCAGCCTGCTCTCTTGCCCCATCTTTTAAGGATTGAATGCTAAATCTTTTTCCTCGAATATATTATTTGGTCTATTTACTTATAGTTCAGATTAAAGATTATTAAATGAAGATAACTTTACATTTGAAAGATAAATAGTTTCTGTTGGACACAAGAGATCTCAAATACGTTTTATGGTCCCCTGAAAATAAAAAATGTTTGTAATTTTCTTTTGTCTTTTTTTTTAGTTATTTGGGTAGGTTCTTTCTGTGCATCCCAAGCTAATCTCAAATCTTCTCTCATGGCCTCCTTCTCTTATGTAGGTAGGACTGCAGGCCTTCACCACTATGCCTGCCTCCCTAACTAAAATTAGGATAGTAGTTGTATAAAATGGGGGATTTAATTGTAACATTTTACATAAATGTTTATATGATATGCTTTAATGACATTCAGACCTCTGACTCAGCCAGTTTTACATGGGGAGGCATTTGAGAGGTTAACACTCTTCATGTCTAAAACATGACATGTATACACATGAAAATGTATATTTAGCCATATGACTTTTTAATAATAGTGGCTTTTGAAATTAGCTCAAATATAAAGTAAAATAACTTTAGTTGTAATAAGACAGTTGCCGGGCAGTGGTGGCGCATGCCTTTAATCCCAGCACTTGGGAGGCAGAGGCAGGCAGATTTCTGAGTTCTAGGCTAGCCTGGTCTACAGAGTGAGTTCCAGGACAGCCAGGGCTAAACAGAGAAACCCTGTCTCAAAAAACAAAACAAAACAAGTAACAAGACAGTTAATTAACTAGTGAATGCTGGGCTGTAGGTATGAGCCACCATATCCCTCTCAGAATCTGCACTTAGGTCATTTCTTTTATATACACGGTGACAATATAATGATCACACTTGAGGGATTTTATAGGTTAAATAAATATAGCTATAGAAAAATAACACATTTGTAATTTTCTCCTTAAGTTACAAGACTGTGGTAAAGTATTCTAGAGTGGCTAATAAGTTAATATGATCATTCCTCCTTATCTCCAAGTAATATCTAAAAGTGTGATGAACAATGTTTGGAAAATACTCAGAGACTAACAGTGTCTTCTAAGTTGAACAGATAACATCCTCATAATTATTCTAAATAATGTAGTGTGTCAACCATTTACATAAGAGAACAGTATTATTCTAAATAGTTTATGTATGTTATTTATAATAATAAGCAGTAATGTGTAGATTATATGCAATTACAAACCATTTTTAATAAGGACCATGACGACCAGACACAGATTTTTTTTTAAGGAAACCAATAAATCAATTTCTCATTTTTACCAAAGGATGGCTGTGTGGTTGATCCCAATTTAGTCAAAATTTTTGATTGAGTGTTTTGGAAACAAAAGTAGTGGTAAATCAGTATAATAATATCTGATGTATATAGTGGACAATGTATGTAGTGGACAATGTATATATAGTGGACAATGTATATAGTGGCCAATGTATATAGTGGACAATGTATATATAGTGGACATATATAACATTTTGAGTCTTTGTTTCATGTGAAGGGAATACAATGTCAGATACAGAACCATTCTCAAATTAGGCTCCAGAAATATCCTCTGACGCATTTGGAAAATGAGTATCTTCTAAAGTATCGTGTTACATTGAATACTTGGTTATTCCTAAGCACTTACTGGAGGAACTGTGGCTGCACTGTTATTACATGTCCTGTTTGTCCTCTCAGATCTCTCACCAGGATTGCTGTGAACGAGCTAATGAGAAAAGAAATACAGGAAAATCAGAAGGTTTGCCTTAGTCTTATTCAACATTTTCTCATTTTTACTTTTTTCACAACTTAGATATTCTATTTGAATAAAAAGCAAGTGTTAGTGCTTTTTTGATTGTTAAAATAGTTCAGAGAGAGGAGGTGAGGATTCTTCAGTGGAGTAACACTGGGTGTGTAAACACTCCCTCCAGGGCAGGCCCCATGCTCGCTAGAGTTAGGAGAACATGAAAGATGCTAGCACTTTTATGTACTTTTCTCTTTTCTTTCTTTCTTTTTTTGGGGAGGTTTGGTTTCATATTTTTCTGTCTTTGGGGTTTTGTTGTCATTGTTCATTTGTTTTGATTTGAGTTTGAGTTTTGTCTTTTGTTGGTTTTGGTTTTTGAAAGAGCTTGAAGTTAGGTGAGTGAGCAGTTGGCAGGAATCCAGGAGGAGTTGAGGGAGGGGAAGAATATGGTCAAAACAGATTATTTGAAATTCTTTTAAAAGACAGTAAATAAAAAAAATTAAGCTTTCCACTTTGTACTATATATAGAATGTACTGCCATGCAGCTGGCCTTTACAGAGCTCTGCTTTCTGGACTTCCTGCCTCTGTAGCACTTTGCCCACCTTACAACATAATACAGTTAACTTGGTTTTTTATAATAGAAAAGGAGAGGAAGGATGCATCAGGGTGGCAGTGGCTTCATGCATTTGAGATTGAGTTGTTCTCTTTGCTTGCCATCAGAACTATTTCCTTCTGGTCATTTGAATCAGGGAGCTAGAAGACTTTATAAGATTGAAGAGTTCTGTCCAGAGAATGATCTATGATAGCCATCCTTTACATTTTGAGTGAGTTGGGTTTTTGAGGATGTGTGAGAACAAGTAGAAGAAAGTAATAGCCAGCAGCAGGAGACAGAGAGATGGTCAGTGGTAGAGAGAACACACTGTCCTTGCAGGTGACCTGTGTTTTCTTCCCAACACCCGTGTCAGACTGCTCACAACCTTCTGTAGCTCCAGCTCTGAGGGACCCAACCCCCTCTGCTTACACAGGCAACACCTGCACATACACAGACACAGACACACATACATACACATGATTTTAAAAATGCATCCTAAACACTAAATAGCAAAACATCAGTCTTAATTGGGTGCTTCTGATGTCCAGTAGGTAGATAGTATATCATTATCAAATTACTTCCAAATGAAGAGTAACTGGAGAAGTCTTTAACTGAGAGTAGCTAGCAGAACATCTTTACAGATGAGCTTCTGCCTTCCCGTTCCTATCACACATTTTCTATGATTTGCCTTTCAGCTGTTCTCCAGGGTGTGATGCTTTCATAGTCTTAGCTGAGTGCTGTTCTCCTTCCTTTTGTTAAGGCCACCATGCCCCTGAGCTTGTGGAGAACACCTGAGATAAATACCTATGAATCTGAGACAAGGAAGCCCTCCCGCTCCCAAGGTCTACATTTGAAAGGGCAAACAGCACAGGACAGTTTATTCCAAATCACCAAAGAGGATGAGTCCAAGAAAGCATTTCCAAGGCAAAGGAGTCTCTCAGAGACATAGAGAGGTGGCTGACTGGGAGGGTGACTGATGGGGAGGGTGAGGGCTGAAGCAGACAGTTGTTGGAGAGCAAGCCCAGTGCAGTGTGAGCTGTAAACAGTCTGCAAGCCAAGACATTCAAAGTCAGTATTGCCAGTTGTACTTCAGAACCCCTAACCAGAGTAAGTCTTGCTCATTTATAGTTACAGATCTGTAAGGTAAAACTAGATTTATGTACAGAGAGCCAGTGGTGGAAGGACAGCAGTGTCCCTTTGTAGTGAGCAGAGGTAAACTAACATACAGGACTCACACATGCATTTGAAGAAAAATCTGTAAAAACAGCTGGAGCTGAGAAGCACCAGAGGTTTTGAAAAGGACGACTAAGACTAAAGGTGGACATAAGTTGACGTCCATGCCCAAGAAGATCGTGTGAAGTCACAGCTGTAAGAACTCAGGGAAAATGTGAAGTAAAGTGAAACCATTTCATAAGTAAAACTACAATTTTAAGTAACACCAGGGAGAATTACCCTGATTACAAATACAGTATGAAACACAATGGAAAGAAGAAATAGAAATGAATTATACAGAATCAAAGAGGAAAACATGAGAAAAAGGCAGAGGACGTCTGGCAAACCTTACGTAAGAGTTCTGAGATGGAAGAAGATGGCGGAAGAAACGCATAAAACTACAGCTAGAAAACAGATCTAAATCTGGCGTGAGAAGGTGCCCTGGATAGCGGGGAAACTGACACAGAATGAGCAAACAAAGCACTAGAACAATCAACATGAAAACAGTTGTACATGTCACTGCACATGAAGAATTCAGGGAGTTTCCAAGCAGACAGCTCAGGCTTAGGACAGGGTGCAAGGCCACCTTTGATACCTGCTGTTCCACCCAGACTCAGAAATGCTCACAAGTGTCAGCACGAGTGTGAGTGTGCATGCACGCACACACACACACACACACACACACACACACACACACACACACACAGAGGCATTCCTCAGAAGTTTCTTAAAGCCAGTAACTAACGGGCTCTTGCTCCTGTCCTAGGGGCACTGCATGTATTCAGTATTCTGTAGTAGAGCTGAAATATTTATGACTCTTGCGGGCAAACTGTGCTTTTGCTTGGTTTCTAGGACCTACGGGATAGATTCGAAATTAAGCCAGGTGATGCTCGCCTGTTTATAAACGGCCTTCGTGTTGACATGGGTGTTTATGATCCTTTTAGGTAAGTGTTAAATTATTAATATAAACTATGATTTGTATAAAGATAAACATTGTTCTGGACTTACATTTGTCAAAGTGAAAAACAAAATGTTTTAAAGATTAAACAAATATTTTGACACATGATTAAACATGCTTGTGGCTACAGTAGGATTTTGATACATATATAATGTAAAATAATCAAATTGGGTGATCAGCATTTCTATCACCTCACAAGTAATTTCTTCAAATGCAGAACATTACAATCATCTTTTCTCTGTACTTTGAAATATATACTGTAAATATAAAAATATAAATTGTTGTCAGCTGTAGTGACCTAGCCTGCTGTACAGTGTCGAGTACACCTTCGTCCCCCTCGCTTTTCCATGAAGCGTTTCTTACTGTGTGATTCTTGCACAGTGGGCCAGAGCACAGGGTCGTAAGGGTCAGAACTGGGAGCTTAGGGTGGATGGCAGAACTTTAACTTTGCGTTCTCCTACACTGCCTTTCAGTTAAACTTAGATTAATGTTTAACATGAAATTCCTTTGGGACTGAACTGAGCAGCTCCAGAAGGGAACTGCAAACAACATAAGGTGTTTCCCCAGCAGAAATGAACATAGATAGCTCTAATTGTTTGTGTCCTGTCAGTCAGAAGGCTGAGTGTCATCAAGTTCTTAGGCCACCCAGGATTCTTCACAAGCAGTCTAAGGTAGAACTGGGGAGTTTTCTGGTGCAGTGGCCGCCCACCTGTAATCACTTGATTGTAATCAATCACTTGATTGTAATCAATCACGGCTCAGACAGAGGAGAAGTAGAATGGAGTTGGTGCTATTCTTACAGAGAAGCATAATGTGAATTTTATGCCTGGATCATAGGACAATCTCATAAATATAATACTTTAATTCAGTTACTTAATTTTAATTCACAGAATATGCTGTTGTTGAACTGAAATTTATAAAATTGTAAAATGTCTCAGGGTCATTTTTAAACAGTTTGGAAGCATAGGAAAATAGATCCTTAACTTACTCACCCATAGTGCGTGCGTGCGCGCATGCGTGCGTGCGTGTGCATGCATGCGTGCGCGCACGCGTATGTGTGTGTGTGCGCGTGCGCGCGTGTGTGCATGCATGCGTGTGCGCACGCGTATGTGTGTGTGTGTACGTGTGTGTGCGTGCGCATGAACGCGTTAGTCCATTTGGACCTTCTCTATTGTAGTTTTATGTTAAATATGACTTTTTTCCACATTACTTAAATTCTTGGCCCTGATAGCATAGGATATGTAGGATAAATGTCATGTATAGAATATAGAATGTCTCAGATCTTGTTCTGTAAGCTTAAGAGAGACAAAATTTGTATCTGTGCACAGGAACAGTGAAGTCGTGTTTAAGAGAAACAGTGAGATTTTAGAATGTTTTCTGTGGCCATATATGGAAAAGCTCCACAATAGAAATATTCTCATTTATGATTTGAAAAGACTGTAGGAATTCAAGGAATTCCAAACCCCGACTCTTTCCCTGTAGTTAGTGATCTACAGGAAATATGCCAGAGTTCCTCCCTCCCTCCCTCCATCCATCCATCCATCCCTCCCTCCCTCCTTTCCTTCCTCTCTCCCATGTCTTATTATTTAATACTGGCTGGCTGTCCTGGAACACTCTGTAGACCAGGCTGGCCTTGAACTCCCAGAGATCCACCAGCCTCTTGTGGGACTAAAGGCTTGAGCCACTGTGTCCTGCTAACAGTTTCATTTCTAAAAGATGTGATGGCTGTAGCTACCAGGATTCACTTAAAGGCAGTGCAGGAAACTTGTAAATAATTGGGATTTTCAAGGTAATAACAAAAAGCTTGTGAGAAAAGGCAGGATGCAGAATAATACCATCAATGTGAAGGGGCAGACGGATAGGAAAAGGAGGGGAGACAAGGGGGATAGAGAAAGTAGAGTGCCTATTACAGAGACATACATAGGAGGGCCTCCTGTCTACACCATAGCTTTCTCATCCAATGGAGAGTGAAGAATTACTATGGCCCTATAGTTTTTGCTAATCTTTCTTTGTTCTTTTTTTATAGAATTTTTTTAAGTATACTTTCAAGTGAGAAAGAATTACATCACTTTCCCTCCCTTCCCTCCCTTTTCTCCTCCCAGCATCTCCCAGGTATTTCCCTCCCCCAAAGTTGATGGACTCCTTTTCTTTGATCATAATCATTTTATATATGTATGAATGTTAATATTATGTTTATATGTGTATGCATATGCATAAATACATATATACAACCTGCTCAGTTTGTTTTGAATGTTTGTGTGTATATGGTTTTAGGACTGACCAATCTGTACTGGGTAATCGATTGTGTAGAGAGGCTAATTAACCTTCTCTCAGCTATAATTAGTTCTCTGTATCTTTGTCTGTGGAGGACCTGGCAACATGTCACCCCTCCCACCATTGATTTTCCCATTATTCTGGTCTTGTTTATACAGAAGGCCGATTTCATAGCAGACTTCCTGAGATTCTAGCTCTTCAAGTCTTTCTATCCTCACTTCCAAAATGTTCCACAAGCTATCGACACAGGAGCTGTGATGTAGATGTATTCTTGGGGCTAAAATCCCCATAATCTGTGGATGTCTGCATTGTGTCCAGTTGTGGTTTCCTGTGATGTTCTCCATTTGTTATAAAGAGAGGATTCTTTGCTGAGTGGATCACAGATAGTTATTGCAGCAGGGTAGGACTGTTAATTGCTTCTCTTTGTTGGCACCTTGCAAAGTCTTTTCTGGCACTGTGGCAGCTAGACCACAGGAAAGAGGCTTTCAGGCCAGATTCAACTTGAACCATCTGGCAGTATGTCCTACCTTTGGTGTCCTAGGCACTAGGAGTACACCAAGGCAACAACAGGCAAGCTGTATTGTTTTGACAGTCAATTGGACTACCCTAACCAACCATTCTAAGGAGGTTTTCATGTCCAGTACTGAAATTTTTGTTAAGTCTATGGCTTTGGGGGACTTTTTCTTATCTTAATGGTTATCTGATTTAATTCTGTTGAACTCTTCAAATACTGTAAATCTACAAGCATTATACCTCTGGAGTCACAACTCTTAAAGCCCTTTAAACCACTTTTAAAGTAATACCATGCTATAATGAGGTTCTTAGAATTAGTTACTTGGTAGACTTCAAATTCTAGATAGGCAACTTTTCCATTGTTAATCCACCACTGAAGTTTTAGCATGTGATTGGTCTTACAACATAAAACTCAATTTCAAAATGTTGAAATTAAATTTAAAATATTCGAATTACTAAAATAAATTTTAAATATTAATGTTGACCTGTCTTCCACACTTATTCATACACATGTGCATGTACACGTATGAACATTTACATACACAATTTAAAAAAATATTATCGAACTTTAGATTTCCAGAAAGTTTTAACAAACTAAAATAAAATTATTTTTCATTGAATATGAAGTATTTTAGATATGCTGAAGTCAGAAGGAAAGCTGCTGAGTGGCCTTAAAAGTCTTGGGCTCAGTGAAGAAGAGAGGAGCAGATTTTTAAAGTTAAATGCACCTGTGCGGGACTATGACTTTGTTTTAGATATTCGGCATTCTTCAGTCGTGGTAAGTGCTCATGCTGTTCCTTGTGCTACAGCCTTTGGAGGTTTTAAGGCTTAGCATGGAACTATATATTTGTAGTCGTTAGAACACATGTATGCATTTGAGTCAGTGCTCAGAAGAGAGAACAAAGCAGAGACCCATCCTCCACTCAGTGGCTGCACATCAGGAGAACTGCTCTCATGAAGCATCTTTCCAGCTCCGAGGTGAACAGTCCTATGAGCAGCAGTAGTATTCAGGCAGCAGCTAGTTTAGGTCTGGAGCTGTAAGAATGCTACCTGAACATAAGACTCAGGCCTGGCAGCCTGCAGCGGCGTCTGACTGTGCGGCGTGCACTGCAGCCCGGCCTCTGAGACCCGTTCCCACCTGCTTTGCTGAAGGAAGGCGGTTCTTCAGAGGCTGTGCTGTACAACTGACTGTGGCTGCCCTTCAGTTCTCCCAAGGTTTTCTTTTCAGTCATCTCCTCATATTGAGCTTTCTCCATTCTCCAGGTACCTCCTACTTTTTCTTTCAAGTTCAGCTGAAAAATCCTTTACTGAGAGAAAGCTTCCTAAACAATGTGTGGAGGTCATGGAGGTTGGGGTGGTGGGGTGGGTTTATTTTGGTATGGTTTGGCTTTTTTGTTTGTTTGCTCATTTTGGTTTGATTTTGGTTTTTGGTATTTCAAGACAAGGTTTCTGTGTAGCCCTGACTGTTCAGGAATTTGTTCTGTAGACCAGGCTGGCCTTGAACAGCCTTCCTCCGCCTCCTGGTTGATATGCCACTGTTGCCCAGCCTGAGTTCATGGTTTTAAAAATAAAACGTCCTCAGCTTAAGTGGTTTTGTAGGATTCAGAAGACCCGAAAGTGAGACATTCAGTCTTAAACCACTAAGTATGATGTGTACTGTTGATTTTACATACGCCCTTTATCAGAAAGGAATCTCCTTGTGTTCCTAGTTGGTTGAATGTTTTCATAATGAAAATAAACTTGTCAATTTTTTCTATATCTAGTAGGATGATTATAATTCCCCTATAATGATGTGATGTATTACATAGATTTCCATATGTTGAAGTGATTCTTCATTTGTGGTAGAAATCTTACCTGATCACATCTGAATTTACTTTGTGTCTGTTGTTGCATATATTAGTGTCTGTGTTTGTACGGCTTATTGATCAGTTGTGTGGCTTTTATGTTATAGTATCTAGCAGTGTGATTTAATCACAGATTCGGTATTTGAGTCTTCCTTTGCTGTGGTGGTCTTGTCAACCCCGCACACAGATCAAGTTCACCGGCTTTCAGTTCCTTCTGTCACCTTGTGTGTTCTTTATTTCATTTGCTTGTACAAAGCTTTACTGTTGTGGCCTCTTTCTTGCTTTTGCCTTTCCTGGTTTCTTGGGTAAAATGAGATAATTTACTTGAGATCATTCCTTTGTTATGTGGCTATAAATAACCCTGTGGTTTGCTGCTCCCTCAGCTTTCTGTGTTCGGTTTCAGAGTCTTCCAAAATTGTGATTTTTTTTTTGATCCACTGGTTTAAGATTATATTGTTTAGTTTCTACATATTTGTGATGTTACTGAATTTTTCTTGCTAATTTTAAATTCAGTTAATTGTGAGATTGCGTAGTTTGGACCATTTCAATTTTGTGAATTTATTGAGACTTCTCTTTTGCATATGTTATATTATACATTTATCTATGATATCATAAATTTATCCTGTAGAATGCCTAATGAATATATGAGCATAGAGTATGGACACATATACATGTATACAGAATTATACTTTGGTAGTGTTGTTTGGTTTATAGTGTTAATCAAACCTTATTTCTTTACTATTTTCTCTAGTTACTAAAAGTGAGATTATGTCTTTATCTATATTGTCTGTTACATTATGTTGTTATGTTATGTTATGTTATGTTATGTTATGTTATAAATCTGCTAAAGAGTGAAGAATGAATTCCTAGAAATAGAAAGTCTCTCAGTCTTTGCAGAGACCGTGTGCACATGTGGTAAGTTGGAGGAGACTCAGCCAGAGCTTCTGTATCTTCTCCTTCACCTCAGCTGCTTCTTCCAGAGGTTCCAAGTGAGTTCCAGGTGGGGACAGCTCTTCCTGTCTTTCCTGGGCATGTGCTAATCCCAGTGCTTGTAGTCCTAGGATTCCGGGGACAGCTCTTCCTGTCTTTCCTGGGCATGTGCTAATCCCAGTGCTTGTAGTCCTAGGATTCCGGGGACAGCTCTTCCTGTCTTTCCCGGGCATGTGCTAATCCCAGTGCTTGTAGTCCTAGGATTCCGGGGAAAGTCTCAGGACTTGTACCTTACTGTCTTTCCCCACGGCAGGCTGGGCTTCTCACTGTGTAGACGGAGCTACCTCGTACTCCTCCGTTAGCTTCCTTAGTTCTGAGGTTACAGGCGTGCACCACCATATCTTCCCCATAATCTTTGTAGCTGTTTAAAAATATGAGCTAGAACTTGATTTTTTTAAAAAAGCAAAGTTAGAGTTGACTGACAGTTCAGATGCCAGGGGCTCTGTTGTCTCTGCGCTTTGTGGGCATTCTTCTCTTTTGTCTTATTTCTAAGGTGTGGCCCACACTGTCTCCAGTGGCAGTCCATGGTGTGAGCACCTGAGCTCCACTCTGAGCTATGGCCTCTGTCTTCCTGGCAACGTGGTATCTTTTGTCTCCTGAGCTTTTGAGAGTATATTATCTGTCTGTGTGCAAGTTAGGAGCCAGCAAATGGATTCAGCAGTTTCTGACCGTGAACCCTGGCCTTCCCTGCAGTCTCTTTCCTTCCAGACCCTCTCCTGCTTCCTACAAAGGAGAGCAGAGTCATAGCAACGAGATGCTTATTGTAACTTCCCAGACCAATCTGACTTTTGTGTTTGAGCTCTCTTCCTCTAGGTTTGAAAATGTTGTCTGGGACAAAGTGAAGTAAAAGTAGACCCTTCCTCTTATGCCTGCCCCTCTCGAGGGTTAGAATGATTCCACTCTTGAATGGCCTTCCTCTTATGCCTGCCCCTCTCAAGGGTTAGAATGATTCCACTCTTGAATGGCCTTCCTCTTATGCCTACCCCTCTCAAGGGTTAGAATGATTCCACTCTTGAATGGCCTTCCTCTTATGCCTGCCCCTCTCAAGGGTTAGAATGATTCCACTCTTGAGTGTTGCTTATTCCACTCACTCTATGCCCTTGTATGGTTTTGTTCAGCTTTTATTTTATTTTTTTAAGATTGATTTATCTAGCCGGGCAGTGGTGGCACACACCTTTAATCCCAGCACTTGGGAGGCAGAGGCAGGCGGATTTCTGAGTTCAAGGCCAACCTGGTCTACAGAGTGAGTGCCAAGACAGCCAAGGCTATACAGAGAAACTCTGTCTCGAAAAACCAAAAAAAAAAAAAAGATTGATTGATCTATCTGTCTGTCTGTCTGTCTGTCTGTCTATTTATCATATAGTGTTTTGCCTGAATATGTGCCTGAAAGCCAGAAGAGGGCACCAGATTCCATTACAGATGGTTGTGAGCCACCATGTGGTTGCTGGGAACTGAACTCAGGACCTCTGGAAGAGCAGGCAGTGCTTTCAACCCCTAAGCCATCTCTCCAGCCCCTTCTTAAGCTTTCATAATGGCTTCATGGAATGGTTAATATAAACTACTCCATAAAAGCACGTGAGGGAAAGCAATTGATAGTTTTAACTATAAGACTGTAGAATGGGGGCTGGTTAAGAGTGCTTATTGGTTTTGCAGAGGATCCAAGCTCAGTTTCCAAGGTCAGGTCATCTGACCAGAGTCAGATGGCTTACAAGGCTTGTAGCTTCGGTGTCCAGTCCCAGGAAGACCTGTGGCTCTGGTCTTGCAGGTGGACGCTTCCTCGTGTACTCACACGTGTACCCACATACCTCCCTCAACACATCAGCCAACCAGGACACAGAATTTCAAATGAAACAAACCTTTATTAATGAGCCAAAGTTTTTATTTGCTTTTGGAAGCATACAGTTGTCATATGTGATATATTCTTTATTCAGTTGACTTTTTATATCAGAAATATAGAAAAATCTATGTGAACATTTGTAATTTTATACAGTTAAAAAATTCTAAATTTGAAAGTGATGTAACTGTTATCTTAATGTAGCTTTAACACATTTCTGGATTCTTTTCTAGTGGATTAATGACTTAGAGAATGATGCTATATATATTAATTGGCCTACAAGTTGTTGGGAATTTCTAAAACCAGTATTACATGGAACAGTCCCTTCTGTAAGGCGTAATTTTCATAATTTGGTGAGTCTTGTATTTTAATTCTTATATAATTTTTATAAAGATGGCATTCCCTTTGATTACCTTCCTGTTGGCTAGTAGGCACATCGAGGGTAAAAAGTACTTGCCTGGTACAGCAGGCTTGAAGTGGCTGTCTCAAATCAATAATTTCATTTAATTTGTTAACTGTTATTCATCTTTCATATAGTTTTATAATGATATTTGTACATTATCTCAATGGAATTTATAATTTGTGCTATATTTTAAAGTTTAGGAGTCAAGAGAAATATGTAAATTGCATTTTCATAAGTGTTTATTAGTTCATTGTTACAGTTGTAATTATTCAGCCAACCTTTCAGAGCCCTCAAGTATGTAGAAACGCACCTCGGGTACACTGTGTGTGTTTACTTCCACAGAACTCTGAGTCTGTTTCCTGTAAGACTCCTCAGGAAGCACTCGTATGCAGTTTTTAAAATCTTCTCAAAAAAGCCAATGAACATGGGAAATGAAATCTTTCATTTTGTAGGAAATATATACTTATACTGTGTATCCACAAAGATTCCATGTATAATTATATTTACTATATAACTATAATAAAGCTTTATAAATTATAAGATTTTAATATGTTTAAGCTAGTTTTTGAAATCTTGTATCTTGAATTTCATGCTTTAAGTTACAAAAATTAGACTATATTTAAATTTTATGTAAATTCTAAGTCTTGTAATAATTATTATGTTTATTCTTCTAGGTTCTATTTATTGATCCTACCCAAGAATACACCTTGGACTTTATAAATTTGGCAGAATTTTTTTACTTGAATGAAATTCCTCTTCGGTAATTGTAAATTTGTATTACTAAACTACAAAGTAAGTCTAGTACTGCTTATAATGCGTCACAGAGAGGCTGTGGTGTCTAAAGCAACAGGTGTCACACTGGGAGCGAGGCCTGGGTTGTACAACATGCTGTGTGCCTTCATAGGAGGCCCCGTGTACCAAAGCTGAACAGTGCTATTTCCTATCTGTTTGCTTGCTGAGGAGATGGCTTGAGTACACTGGAAATGTCTTAGGGCCGCTCAAGTGTGTTTGACAGTTTGCAGGACTGTTATAGCTGAGAGTATTTGGGTAAGGAGACATTATAATCAAACTTTTCAAATAATATTCCCTTCTCCCGTGTCTAATACATTTCTCTCAGCTGGATGCTGCTGTGTACTGTTTTAACTCATACTTTACTGCTACTCAAGAGACGGTTGTGACATTGCTGATGAATCCTCTTTTTCCAGAATTGGTTTTGTGTTCATTCTTAATGTGGATAATGAAGTTGATGGAACAACAGATGCAGGAGTTGCCCTTTGGCGAGCTTTCAATTACATTGAAGAAAAATATGATATATCAGAAGCATTTATTTCAATGACACATGTGAGTTTATGTACTAGATAAGTTTTTCAGAATAAACAATTTTCTTGTATCTCTATATTTATTATTGTATCATTTTAAATATATGAAAATGTTCCTGGAAGTTAGTGCAGATAAATTTGATTCCTCAAACAGTCTAGTGAAATATATACCATCGTCTCAATAGTATAAGCAGGCAGCTGAGCCTCTACAAAGTATATCAGTTTACTTAGGTTAATCCAACCCTGTAAGTATTTAACTTGTCTATGTGTGAACTGGAGAAAACCATAATAGACAGTGTTTTTGTGAAATGATTTCCTGAGCTACACCTTGAATAAAGTCATTAGTGCAAGGACTAAGGACACTGAGTCTGTGCTCCCAGCTTTCCTAGAGCTGTGTCCTTTAGTGCACTTCCTCATGCTGTGGAGACGCCAACCACAGCATTGCTTAGTTACTACTTCACAGCTGTAATTTTGCTGCTACTAGGGAATGAAATATAAAAACCTGACGTGCAGGGTGTGTGACCTGTGACCCCAGATGATATAAATACCTGACGTGCAGGGTGTGTGACCTGTGACCCAAGATGATATAAAAACCTGACGTGCAGGGTGTGGGACCTGTGACCCCAGATGGATGGAAGCCCACAGGGGGACAACAGCTACTCTGAATGACTGTGTGTGTAATAGGTGCTTCCTGGGCAGTCTCAAAGGACCAGATCAGTGAGTGACAGCAAGCTGTTTGAAAAGAGATAATACTGAGTCTGGAAAAGAAATGATAAAGAAAAGGTTGACATTTCTAAGAACATGGCTAAGGGAAAATAACAAATGAGTGTTTTGTAAGTAGAGTTTTAAATCACTTACTACAGGCTGTAGACTGGCTCTCATACTTAGCTTTGCTTTCTTGCTACGTTTGTATTAAAATTGTATTGTCTAAGAGTTTGTAGTAGCATACTGATTACAATCAAAGATAACTAAAAGGCAAGTGGTGGACAAATATCCCAGTAGGGGAACAGTTTTTTCTTAGCACTACTGCTATGTAATAATATGTGTCAATAATATATCTACCTTAACTTTACTAACTTATTGGTTGCTATAAGGGTTTATAAGAGACTTGGTTTCACTTGAACTTCTCATTAATATTCATCTGTATTATTGTAAAAGGATCCATATTGTATTAAAAACTGAAACAAGGGGCTGGTGAGATAGTGCAGTGGTTAGGAACATTGGCTGCTCTACTGGAGACCCAGGTTCAATTCCCAGCACCCGTGTGGCAGCTCACAACTGTCTGAACTCCAGTTCAGGGAGACCTACCATCCTCACACAAGTGGACATGCAGGCAAAATACCAAAGAAAGAAATACATTTCTAAAATAAACTGAGATAAGACATATGCTGAGTCTGAAAGTATATTGCAAAGAAAATTCACAAATTGCTAAGAACCTCATTAAAAGAATCCATAACATTAAAAAAAAAAAAAAGTCACTGAGAAAGTGAGGACATTACCAATATTGAATTTATATAATCATTTGACATTAGAAATTAATGTTTATCATAGTTTGTAACTATCACTTGCACTTGAATTGTCTGCTATATATTGTCTACCATATAATCAGAATAATGCTAAATTTCTTAGAAAAATACATTATACTTGAAACCAGAGGCTTCACTCCTAGATCTGCATCTAAATCATAAAACAGGGTCAGTAATATTTTTAAATTATATTTTTATCTAAAATAATTTTTAAATTTAAGTATACTATAATCATATTCTTCTCTCTCCGAGCCTTCCAGATCCTCTGCCCTCCCAAACCCACCTAACTTTAAATTCTTTTTCAAACAAAAGCTCAATGATGACACTTTTCTAAAGGAAGAAATGAGAACTGGAGAGATGGCTCAGTGCGGGAAGTGCTTGGTGCACATGGAGGAGGCCCAGGCTTCAGGTCTGCCACACCCACAACAAAGCTTCGTCTGCCAGTGCCCACTGTAACCCCACTGCTTGTGTACAGACTACAACAAGAAGGTCCAGCGGTACCCTGACCTGCCAGTCTAGATGAACAGTGAGCTCTAGGTTCAGTGTAGAGAAAGAGATGAAGATATCCCAAGTCAGTCTCTGTCCTCCACATATGCAAACACGTGTATATACCACAGAGATGCATACACATGTATATACCACACAGACACAGGCACACAATGTGTATATCACACAAACACAGGTACGCAATATATATACCACACAGACACATGCACATGTGTATATACTACACATATACATATATGTGTATATATGTACATATATACATATGTGCACATGTGTATATACCACAGAGATATCTACACACACATGCATATACCACGCAGACACAGGTACACATGTATATACCACACAGACATATGCACATATATATATACCACAGAGATACCTACACACACGTGTATATACCACACAGACACATGCATACACATGAATATACCATACAAACACATGCACACATGTGTATATACCAACATATGCACACATGTATGTGTACCACACACCCTTTTTAAAAAGGAGAGATGAGAAGCATACAGGTGTGCTTAGAACAGAGAGTAGGATAAGGTAAGAGGACATACAGTTCTGTGTGTTTACTGAAGAGCAGTCAAAGGAAAAATGAAGCTTTTCTGAAATGTCGTTCTTAAGTAATTTATAAATACATTATTAAAATTAGTGTGTAATTTGATTAAAATGCAATTAACAGAAGTTGTCATTTTGAAAGTTATACAATATTCTAAATATTTTCTAAATGATAATACATGATATAAGTGACTCTACTTATATATGATGTGTATATCTAGTACCCTTAGAATTAACAGATCACAGAGACAGATAATTATAACTCACTTGATGGAATACTTGCCAGGCATACATGAACCCCTGAGTTTAACCCCCAGCACTGCAAAAACCAGATGTGATACATACTTGTAATCCCAGCAATGAAAACAAAAGACATTTGTTCAAGGTCATTTTGGATACATAGTGAACTTGAGACCAACCCTGTAGTACATGTGACTCTGATTCAAAATTGACAAATAGAAAGAATTTTTTAAAACGTGTTCTTTGTTTTGCAAATACAATTAAGTTCTTAGAGAAATAAAATTAATTACAATAAAAAGAAATCTATCTCTGTTTTCACAGATGTACCAAAAAGTAAAGGATGATCGCATATTAACTGTGGATATCGTGAAGAGTATTCTTCAAAATACATTTCCTCATGCCGACATTTTGGACATCTTAGGAACCCATTCCAAGTATGATGGAAGAAGAATGGTAAGAGTGCATGCAGTATAAGGTGAAATACCAGGGCTCAGAGTGCATGCAGTGTAAGGTGAAATACCAGGGCTCAGAGTGCATGCAGTATAAGGTGAAATACCAGGGCTCAGAGTGCATGCAGTATAAGGTGAAATACCAGGTATCATGGAAGAAGAATGGTAAGAGTGGATGCAGTATAAGGTGAAATACCAGGCTTCAAAGCTCCGTTCTACAAAGGTAGTCACCAGAGGCTCTGGGAGGCGAGAGGACTGGGAACGATATTTGTGAAGAATACAACGTTCAATTAGACCAGGAGTTTAAGAGGTCTGTTAAACACGGAGGTAATTATAATACCAATATATTTCATACTTGAAATGCTTAATGAAGACAGTTTTAAGATTTCTCATCACAAAAGTATAAATGGAAGATTATTTCAGCTTTTCTGTCCAGTATTTATATCTACTATGAGACGCCTGCGAACTTGCAGATATATGAAATGATGCATTGAACATCACTGGCTTATCTTTAGTAATTAATATTTTGGAATATGTAGGTTACTTAATTAGAAGTTGTAGATTAGGAGGAAAAAGACCTGTGTTTCCAGCAGGTAAAGCATTTAGAGAGTCAACACCCATGTATTCAGGGCTGGGAGATAAAGCTCAGTGCAGAGCCCTGTCCTGGACGCATGAGAACTGGCCCTCAGATCCCCAGGTCCCATGTTAAAACAATTGAGAATTGTGGCACATGCCTGGAAGTAGCGTGCCTAAGGCTAATTTGGCAACCAGTTATGCCAAATTAATGAGCTTCAGGTCCAGTGAGACACACACACAGACACACACACACACATACAGAGAGACATTCGTGTACATAAACATACAAACACAGAACCAGTAAGAAGAGGCAAAGAAGTAACCATTCATCTGTCTAGAGGATTTTCCATAAACATACGAAGTCAAAGCATCTAAAACTAAGTCCGTCCGTCATGTCCCTTGTTACCCCAAACCTGTTGGGTGACATGATCCTCCTTCACGCCTTACCATAAAGAGTAGATAGAGTCACTGGTGTTGCCGACCACCTCTGCTGGAAGTGTGGTAGACATGGTAAACGGTGGGCTTTCTTTCACGTCCTCTGAAACAACCAAGTTGTGGTAATTCTGCCTGTCAGTTCCCCAGCCTGTCCTTGCCCACTACCACATTCTGGTTCTTGTGTGGGTTCCCATGCTACTGCAGCCGACTCCAGCTCATTGTTTCAGTGTTGCTGTTGTGTTCTTAGTAAAATAAATAAAGTGGCTGTACAATTGTCACTGAACCATCTTTCAGGTAGTACTGGTCATGCCATTGGGACCTCTGAGAAATTTATTCAGCGTGCTTTAATTATCCATCTTTTCTTCTACTAAACTCTAAGTTCCTTTAAGATGATATATTTAGGTATATATTTTCTCTATACATTCATCAGCCTTTAACATAGCAGATGTCTGCCCGGTAGGTGCAGACGTAATACAGTCGTGTGGTTAAGCATTCACACTTTTGGTCTGACAGATCTGGGTATAGTTGAAGTTCTAACCTGTGATAGCCATTTGCCATTGGAAGTGACCTGCTCTGCGTCTGCCCTGCCATGTGTGAAGCGGTGTAATAGTGTGTCTGCCCTGCCATGTGTGAAGCGGTGTAATAGTGTGTTTGCCCTGCCATGTGTGAAGCGGTGTAATAGTGCGTCTGCCCTGCCATGTGTGAAGCGGTGTAATAATGCTGCAGGTTGAACATCCCTACCCAACTTCCAAATGCTTCACAGTGTGAATCCCTGTGATCATGACTTAGTATTTAGATCCTGGATAAAAATTATGAGTCTGCACATGTTCCAAAATTTAAATACTTTTGATCCTATAGCAGAAAAGGAGCACTTAATTTGCACATAGTTTCCTCGGCTACTTATGAGAATGTTGAGTCTGATAATAATCCTAACACAGCATCAAATATCAGTGCATGACGTCGTCACAAGGTGGACTCCACACACTGAGGATGCCTGTGATCTGCCTTCTGACTGAATCCGATCCCACATCAGACAGCGTGTATACACACACACACACACACACACACACACACACACACTCATATGTACATATCTCACCCTGTATTTGTTGCTGTCACCTGACTCGCCATGTTCTCACTTTCCCTTCTAGTTCTTGCTCTGCTGTCCCTTCACTTGGACTGTCTTTCTCCATTTTATATTCCTGGAAAACTTTAATTCATCTCTTAAGGCTTTCAGTGTCATTGTCTAACAGGGGCCTTTACTTAACCCTTGCTCTTCATGCTCACACTTCTTAAATGACCTTCTTATGGACTCACTTGGAACCTTGCTTTAATTTGTAAGTAGTGGACTTCTTGAAGAACAACATTCAGTTCTATTTTCAGTATGAATAAGGTAATTCTCATGGATTGAGTCAAGTGTTTATTGAATAAATGAATAAGAATGTAGTTGGTAGTCTAGATAAAGGTTTTAGTTTAAGCGAGTGTCATATTAAACATGAGGAATCAGCAGTACCATCACTGCCTGCTTCTGTAAATAACTTCTGGGGCAACTAAAACTGTGTTATGGATTGTCTGTGAATCTCCTACCACTAACAACAGAGCTCATTAGAGCATAGACAAAGAGTTGACAAAGACTAAAATGTTCATAAGCTAACTCTTGACAGAAGACACGGTCTGATTCTTGGTGTTTGTAGGTGAATAGATTTCCTTTGCATGCACAGGTATAAATAACAAAACTGACTTTTCCTATGACTTAAAAATACGGCACTATTTCTTCTTACATTTCTTTTTCAAATACCCATATTTTGTTTGACACTGTTGTCTTTAATAAACAGGAAGGAGCAAGCTTTTATAAAATGACTGGCCTGGGTCCTTTGCCTCAAGCTCTTTACAACGGGGAACCCTTTAACCTCAAAGAAATGAACACTGAAGAACTGAAAGAGGCTATTCTGGAAAAAATGATGGATGTATTTGTGCACCTACAAAGACATGTTTTTATGGTAGGTGTGCATTTGTAAAAGAATGACACGAATAATATAGGTATATTGAAATTTTTAATGACATAAGTTGTATAAAATTTTTTACTCTGATCATTTAAGAATTAATAATAAAATTTATTGGATATATAGGTACATGAGATAATAGGTTATTTATAATTGTAATTTTAGGGCACAATAAGGGATGAAACCAGTGCGATTGATTTCCTGATGGATAAGAATAATGTTGTACCCCGGTTAAATCCTTTGATTTTGCACACTAAACCACAGTACCTTAACTTACTGTCTTCATCAGGTAAATGACTATTATATACTTATTCTTATACAATGCTTACTGTGAATATTTTAGTAATTTGTTATTAAATATTTGTTGTTTCAGTAACTGCTGATATTGAAGATTTCTCTACTTTCTCTTTCTTGGATTCACAAGATAAGAGTGCTGTGATTGCAAAGCACATGCATTACTTAACTCAGGAAGGTAATGGACATGCTTTCTGTTGATTTTTCTAAAGTAATAAAAACATCACTTTAGTAAGGTGGATGTGTAACATTATAATTCATTACAATTTAACAGTTGTTACAGGTGGGGAAACTTGTTCTTCTTAACCTCCATCATGTATGTAGCAGAAGTTCATTTGTGGCCTGTTGCCTTTTTCAAAAAACATTTGTTAATGCATTTTTTTTAACCATTTAAAGAAAGGAATAAAACCTTTGAACACTAATTTGGTAAGTTTGAGAATAGCAATGCGATTTCTATATTAGAAGAGATAATAGTGTTTCTTCTTTATAATTCAACAAAATCTGGATGTCTTGCTGAAGTTGAGAATCACATCCAGAAAAGGAGAGACCAAGACAATTACACATTTAGAAATAAAGATTTAGGTTAAAGAGAGAAGTCTGCAGTTGAGCCATAGATTTGTTAAGGTACAACTGAATGTTCAAATAGGTAAATGGAATTTGCTCGGTTTAGGTTTTCCTTTCTTCATTCTGATTTGAGATGTTCTGGGTTGTTTTGGTTTGGTTTGTTGACACTTCCCCCCTATTTCTATCTTAATTGAAATGGATTTTTTATACAACACATTCTGATTATGATTTCTCCAACCCCAGTTCCTCATATTCCAAATCCTCACCTAAATCCTCACCCTGTCTTGATCTCTCTCATTAGAAAACAAACAGGCTTTTTAAAGGTGAAAGAGAAGAAAAGAAAGGTAATTGAGAGTTTTGCTGGTACAGTAGCCTGGGCTGGCATTTGTGTTGTCTTAGAGTCTGTATGACATCTGTCCAGCATCTTCTGGCTTTTAGAGTCTCTGTTGAGAAGTCCAGTGTAATTCTGATAGGTCTGTCTTTATATGTTAATTGGCCTTTCTGCATCACAGCTTTTAACATTCTTTCTTTGTTCTGTGATTTTGGTGTTTTGATTATTATGTGACAGGAGGATTTTCTCCTCTCGTCCAATCTATTTGGTGTTCTGTAGGCTTCTTATACATTTATGGCCATCTCGTTCTTTAGGTTAGGGAAGTTTTCTTCTATAATTTTGTTAAAGATGTTTTCTTGCCCTTTGAGTTGGGAACCTTCACCCTCTTCTATTCCATTCATTCTTAGGTTTGGTCTTCTCATTGTGTCCCGTATTTCCTGGATATTTGATTTAGGGACTCTTTAGGCATTTTCTTTGATCATTTCTTCTATGGAATCTTCTATGCCTGAGATTCTCTCTTCTATCTCTTGTATTCTATTGTAGTTCCTGTTCCCTTTCCTAGATTTTCCATTTCCAGGGTTACCTCCATTTGTTTTCTTTATTGCTTCTATTTCCATTTTTAGATCTTGGACCGTTTTATTCATTTCCTTTGCCTGTTTGGTTGTATTTTTCTGTATTTCTCTTTCAGGGCTCCTACCTATTTGCCTGTGTTTTCTAGTAGTTCTTTAAGGGAATTATTTATATCCTCTTTACCTATCATCTTCATCAGATGGGATTTAAAGTCACTGTCTTGCTCTTCGGGTGTGTTAGAATATCCAGGGCTTGCTGCAGGCCTCCTGTGTGTTAGAGCTGGCCTCTCAGGATGCAGGCAGAGTTGTGGGGCAGTGTGCCGTGCATGCTGCTCTGAACCTTGCTGGTGCTCGAACTGACCAGACATCCACCCACTCATGTGGGGTCGAGCCTGTGGTTGCTAGGCTTCCAGAGGTTCCCTAGGTGGGGGTGTCTTCACGTGTCTGAGTCAGGTTAGAGCCTGACTCAAGATGGATAATTTTTTTAAGTTTTGTAGACTGAATCCAGATTTCACCTAGATATCTCTGCATTACTAATAGATTTCAGATTCTTAATGTTCAAAGGTGTTGTTCCTATAAGAAATCTAAAATATAATAAATATATAGTGTTTCCCTCCTAGTGGTGGCAGGCCATGACCTCGAGTGTGTCAAGTAAAGGCAAAAGAGTCAGAGATCGGGCTGACTTATATCTCAGAACGTCTTTGAGTATTATACCAGATTATCCTAAAGCACCCGATGGGGTTAAATCTCTCCCAACCTAATGGAATATTAACTGAAAAGTCTTATGTCTACATTTATCATGAAGAAGAACTCATACAGTTTTGAGTACTTTACACTTGAAATACTTTTCTGCTCAGGAGCTGTGGTGGTAAAGTAAGGTGGAGTCAGTTTCCCTGACTTCCTCCTTGAAGGAGAATGCTATGGCCTTGCTGCTAGCATTGGCCTTTGGTGGGTGCTAGAGATTAGGCACCCTGAAGACTCCAGGGTATGTGGAGGGAGGGTCTTGAAGCTGTTAGTAAAATCAATTTCCCTCTCATTTCTAAAGCTATTTTACTATAAATATTGCTGCTACAGTAATAACTGTAGTTTCAAATATACTCAATTTTCATTTCTTCAGGTGTTTATGATAATTATTTTGACTTAGTCACCTGGCCTAAAGGACCAGTTTTTCCGTGGGGTGTGCTGGCGTCATGAGAAGCATCATTTTGTGTGCCACGTACTGATGCTGGATGGAATTGTGATTGTTTAACTATGACATCAGAATTGAAAATGGAGATTAGAGGGAGCTCAGTCCATCGTGCTCACAAAGCAAGCATAGGGTCTTAGTTGTGTCCCTAGAAACACTGTTGTGTCTCATCTTGTAATCCCAGCCGAGGTAGGGACAGGGAGGTCCTTGGGCTCCCTGGCTCACCAGCCTCATCTAATGGATGAGTTCTATGCCAGAAGGAGAGAGAGTTTGTGTCTCAAAAAGAGATGGACGACACCTGAGAAACACATGAGGTTGTCCACTGGCTGTTATACACATATATGTACATGCGCCCACATACAAATGTCTACCCTCGTGCACACCTTAAGAATGGTTTCCTCCTCTGGGTTCCAGTTTTTCATTTTCTGTAGAGTTAATTACTGTGGGTAGTAAAAATCAGTAGATATTAAATGATGATAAACAGAAATTACTATCTTTTTTTTCTGTATTCACTAGAAAACTTTACATGGTAAACAAGAAATATCATGGGATCTACACCCTGCCACACAGGAAAAACATATATGGAAGGCAGTTTACAACACTGGGACCATGAAAGACATAGAGCAGTTTTCTCTCCTGGTGGAAATATCTCACGACTGTCTCTAGGTCCTCCTCTTCCTCCACTGCCTCCTCTTCTTCTTCCCTGTTCTCTACTTCTCCCTCCTCCTCCTCTTCCTCCTCTTCTTCCTCTTCCTTCTTCTCTTCTTCCTCCTGTCCTCCTCCCCCTGCTACTGTTGTTCCTCCTCCTCCTCTTCCTCTTTGTCCTTTTCCTCTTACTCCTCTTCCTTTTCTTCTGCTGCTTCTTTTTTGATATATTTTTTGTATATGTGTGTCTGCATTTATATGAAATGTATTTAATATTCTCAAATAGTAACAGAGATAGAGAAGGTGCATATAAAACACAGTTTTCTAATATCTTTAAGGTACTAATTCTGGGGTCCTTAACTGGTAATTTTCTTTTCCTTTTAGTTTGATTTTAGAAAAAAATAATTTTACTTGACCATTTGAAATTTTCAGATGCTGTAATATCTTCAGTCACTCTGTGGATCATTGGTGATTTTGATATGCCATCTGGGAGAAAACTGCTTTTTAATGCATTAGAGCACATGGTGAGTAAGAACTCCTCGTGAATCAAGGGTCAGTGTTCAGTTGGTCAGTACATAGACTGAGGAGACTACGTCGTGAGTTCACACTTTAAACTCCATTCAAACTACCCTGGAAAAGACTTGCTTGTCTCCAGTGAACTAAGTCTGTGTTTCACTAACAGCAGCCAGTAATGGCAGCTTTGTCATGCAGTTTGTCAGCACATGTTCTCCCGTGTTAGTCAAGAAAACGTCGTCTATAAACAACATTAACTTTCGTTGTTCTTGTTATAAATAATTAATCAGTTCTTAGAATTGGTTTCTGTATTTCAGGATGTTTTTTAAATGAATGTCTATATTTCTAAGTGAGCATGTATGTGTATATTTGAAACATTAAGAAATGCATCAAAATGTTTCATGACATTTTTATATTAGCTCATTGTAAGTTTATTGCTATACAGCAAATTATTACAAAACATAGTGACTCTAAACAGTGGTTTTTTCACCTGTTTTTGAAGTTCAGTAAGTGAAGAGTGTCTTAGATGAGGATTACCCCTCTCACGAGGATGTGGTCCAGATCTGCCTCCAGCTGCGCCATCTGAGCTCTTGACAGGAACTAAGTACCAGCCTGTTTAGATGGTACACTTATTTACCTGTTGGCAAATAGACCAAGTGCTTCACTCCATTGTCACATAAACATGGTGTGTGTTTGTATGTTTGTGTGTGTGTGTGTGTTTGTGTTTTGCTTAAAATATACAAGTATCTTTATGGCAGTTAATGTAAAATATTAAAGATAAACTAGTCAGGCCAGATGACTTGGTGGGTAAAGGCACATGTTGCCAGATCTGATGACAGAGTTTCAGCCGGAAGACCTACATGGTAGAAGCAAACACCTGACTCCTGCAGGGTGTTCTGTGACCCTGGCATGTATGCTATGGGACATAGCCACATACAAAAATAAATGTCAGATAAAGCAAAACTACTTTTCTTAAGAGCACTAATTTTGAGAAATGGGAATATTTAGATTTGCAAAATGATATGTTGGACATAGAAAAAAATGAAAAAAGATAATCTTTGTTTAATAACATCACATATCTATAGTTTTTTCCTGATCTTAAATTGCTTTTCTGATTATTTAAGAAGTTAGAAGTTAAATTACCTAAAATCCTATGACTAATGGATGCTATATAAGATTATAACAAATGCAAAAATGCTCAAAATATAAACATTAAAAACAAATATTTAAATTGTCATATTTTGTATATTGTGAACATGTAAGTTATTAGAAATAATTTTTCTGCCAGTCAGTGGTGGTGCACGCCTTTAATCCCAGCACTTGGGAGGCAGAGGCAGGCGGATTTCTGAGTTCGAGGACAGCCTGGTCTACAGAGTGAGTTCCAGGACAGCCAGGGCTACACAGAGAAACCCTGTCTCAATAAACAAAAACGAACAAACAAATTCTGTTTAAATAGGTTCCTAATTAGGTCTATTTATAATCGTGAAAACTACAACAAATGAGAAATTAAATTTTAACGAATGTACCCTTTTGACGCTGGCCTCAAAAATATCAAATACTAGAAACCAACATAACAAAGTGTAATGTAAAGCTTTAGAGAGAACATCTAGAAGTCCTACGTAACTGGAAGTGTGTGCTGTTGTCACTAGCAAAGTGAGCCAATACTGTAAAGATATTATCCTCCCATCACTGACATAAAGGCATATTACAGCTCCAGCAGGAACACCTGTATCTTTGCAAAATTGTCACACTAATTTAAACATACGCAAAAATTCCAAGGACTAAGAATTACTAAAATATTTGTAAAACAGAGAAGAGGAGAATAATTAATTTGTCATTGTCAAGATCTTCTATAATGCTTACATAATTTAAAACAATTTTTAATTCAGAAATAGGAAAGAGCAAATCAATAGGAAATGAAGACTCTCAAAACATAGCCATGCCTGTCTTATTAGCACTAGGATAAAGTTATCCTGTGAGACAGTAACAATAGCCCTTAAAATCTTTCCACGATTGGCACCAAATATAAAGCCAATTTCAGATGATGGGTAATGGACTTATGTATGAAAGAGCAAAACAATAAACTCCTGTGATGAATGTCTTCATAACTTCAGAACAGTAGGAGAGAGAGAAAGAGAGAGAGAGAGAGAGAAAGAGAGAGAGAGAGAAACAAAAGAAAGAAAGAAAATCTAATTATTTTTAAAAGGCTAAAAGTAGAGCAGAGAGTTTAGGGAAAGGCCAGTGACGTAGAGAAAGACGCCCAGCGTCATTAATGAGGGAGGAGAGAAAGTAAAGCCCTGGTGCAAAGTCCTTCTGTACTGCACAGATGATTTAAATTTAGATGTCAGTGCAGAAGGGTCATGATCTCTGATATAATAAAACACTAATCTGTTGCTAGTGGGAGTGGCAACTAGTGCATATATTTTATAAATCATTTCACTTTAAAACCCGAGTATCTAAAAGAAATTAAAATTAAATAAGTAATTATCTGTGTATCCTGGTGTGGCACTCCAAAGTGGAAGAGGCTCAACTATCAGTAAGACAGATAAAGATGGTATTCATCTCATGGAACTCTGTGTACTACCAAAAATAAGCACACAGCAGCCGTGTTCATGAGGCTCCTGTTGGATTGACTGACAGGAGAACAAGAGCGTTAAGTGAGGGAGGAGTGTGCGTGCTGACTGACAGTGAGGCTGTCTGGGTCACTGGCAGAGCCTAGTTTTTGACCTATGTAGCAATTTATGGTAGTTTAATTCACTTAAATTCTACACTTTTGTTTTATATATTTTATGTGTTTTTATACACTTACAACATGATTATTTTATTACCAAGAAATCTTTCTATAAAAGAGGAAGCTGATAGACTTGCTATGACTGTTTCTCTGGCTGCTGTGCTGAAAAATAGTTATTCAGTACAGTCATCATGGAAACCCTAACAGTAAGACGAGCTGCACCGTAGGGTCAACAGGCTTGTTGACACGTGTTCATCTGTAAAAGGGTGTGTCCAGTACCCGTCTTCTAACCTGTTGATGTGTTTTGCAGGAAACAAGTTTTCATAGTCGGTTAGGGATTGTTTACAACCCCACATCGAAGATAAATGAAGAGAACACAGCCATTTCTAGAGGAATTTTGGCAGCTTTTCTTACACATAAAAACAACCCCTTGAGAAGCTTTCTCAGGAAACTGGCAAAAGAAGAAACTGCTGAAGCAATTTATTCTGGAGATAAAATTAAAACATTCCTTGCTATGGTCAGTAAAACAACTGGGTGTGTGTGCTTGTGTATGTCTGTGGTGTATTTTAAGAATATAATTTATGTACTTAGAGTCCCATGTTATGGAACAGTATTAATAAGTATAAGAAATTGGGAATAATACCTTACCGGTTGTACGATGCGGGAATTGCTATCTGAGAGCTGAGAGTGCCTAGAGCTTCCGTCCACAAGACTTCAGCCACTAGCTACGGCTACGTGTGCCTGTTGTATACTTAACATTTGAGTTTGTTTCTCAATCATGCTAACCATATTTCAAGTGCTAAACAACCATGTGTGGCCGTAATTACCATATTGAATGTGCAGTAGAAAATTTCTATAGTCATAGGCGTGCATAGCAACTTGCTAAAACTGGCGACCCCGAGGCCTCCTAGTGGTACTCAGATGGAACACACCAAGGTGAATATTAAAGTCTGGAAAGTCTGAAAAGTACTGTACCTCAGTGTGAAGCTGCATAAGAACTTTTCCTGATTTTCTGGAATATCCTCATATTGTTTACTGTGACCAGGGGTTATGTCAGTATCTCATGGTTTAAGGACAGTTACTACGTCACTCTTCTACTATTGGTGCACTGAGGTGAGACAGAGAATTCTTATCTTAAACACTATTTTTTAAGAGCATCTAATGTGAGATACTGAGTTCAGAATTTAATGAACGTTTCATTTTCTTAATGTTAAATTTTATTTAAACTGATGTTTACAGACATTTTAATAATCTACAAATCCCCCTTACATTGTCAAATAATGCGTAATTTATAGCCATATGTATGTGGAACAAAATTTAAAGACTTTGTGAATGATTTGGAAAAAGAATATTATTTCATTAAAATGTTTCTTCAAAAATATTTTTAACATAATTTACATAATTTTATTAATATCCATAAAGAGGGACTTACATAAATTAATTGTATTTTGTCACTTCATCTTTTGATTCACTTTTAACCTCAGGAGATGGATAAGAATGCTTTTGAGAAAAAATATAACACCATTGGAGTAAATATTTTCCGAACTCATCAGTTATTCTGTCGAGATGTTCTTAAACTGCGACCTGGCGAACCTGGGATTATCAGCAATGGGAAAGTAAGTGGAAGAGGCAACATCAGTGCAGTTCACACAGAGCCAGCGCCGTGGCACGACGTGTCACACAGCCCAGGGGTGCACTCACACAGAGCCAGCGCCGTGGCATGACGTGTCACACAGCCCAGGGGTGCACTCACACAGAGCCAGCGCCGTGGCACGACGTGTCACACAGCCCAGGGGTGCACTCACACAGAGCCAGCGCCGTGGCATGACGTGTCACACAGCCCAGGGGTGCACTCATGTACTGCACACTGGTCAGAGCTAGAGTAAATAAGACAGTACAAGAACCCACCGTGCACCCCAGCTGTGGGAACATCTTCATGTCATCTGTGACGGAAAACAGGGTGCCATCTATGCATCCAACTTTATCTTGTTCAGGGACGTGTTTTGTTGTGACAATACACCTTTATAGCTTGAGATGGCGTACAAAGCATATTTTTATGTCTTTTTCTCCTGTACCTTTCCCCTGCAATTTTTATGTCACATGACACTAGTTTTGCAAATTCTGAAGTATGTTTACATAGATTGTAATGTCTTTAACATGCTACAGTCCTTTACAAGCTATAAAAGGCACAAATCCTCATTGCGTTATGAAAATGTACTATTAATAGCTCGTTATTTTACCTTCTAATATTTTTTTACAAGAAACACGTCTGTTTCTCTTAAAGACATGATTATAGCTTCATCTGTAACTTTCTATGACATTGTGACTTTGATATTTGTGTATGTGTGCCATCCATGTGAGGGTCAGAGAGAGAAGTTGTCCAGGTTAATTCTGTCCCTCCGTCATGAGTGCCCTCGGGATTGATTGAGCTCGTGCTGGCAAGCTTTGCAGACAGCGCCTTGGTCAGCTGAGTTGTTTAGGCAGTATGTCTCATGCTGCTTTTCTTATGACTTACTGCAGATATTTCTGATCAGTCTATAAACAAATACAGATGATACATACTTATCAGTAGTTTTGAGGATGAAAATCTGATTTTATCTTTTACCACTTATTTCAGTATAAAAATTAGAATCTGATCATTAAGTTTATTAAATAAACTAATATGTTTGATAGATATCTATCTGCCTTAACATATTATATAGCAAATCATCAAATTATCTTAAAAGTTCTAATGCATTCTAATTTTTCTACATTTTTTTATGAACTCTGTTCTCCTCTGTTAAAATCATACTCGTTGGAGCTGGAGAGATGGCTCAGCAGTTAAGAGAGATTTCTGCTCTTGCAAAGGTGTATTTTGGTTCCTAGCACCCACACTAGGTGACTCACAACGATCTGTAGCAGCAGATCAGGGGACCCAGTGTCATCTTCTGGCCTCCACAGGTACTCCCAACACACATAATGCAGTCAGACATAAAACTAGCCCTTCTTTTCATTTATTTATTCATTCATTTTACATCCTGATTGGCGCCTCCCTTCCCTTCTCTCCTCCCCAGTCCTCCCTCTCCCCCTCTCCTCTATTCCCACTTCTTTTTCTCCTTAGAGAGGGGGAGGCTTCCCGTGGATGTCAACCCACCTTGGCATATCAGATTGTAGTAGGACCTGGCACATATTCTCCTATTGAGCCTAGACATGACAGCCCAGTTAGGGGAAAGGGTCCCAGGTAGGAAACAGAGTAGAGACAGCCCCTGAAGACCAAGCTGCTCACCTCTGGCCTATGTCCATCCCATGCATGCTGCCTGATTGGTGGCTTAGTCTCTGTGGACCCCGGTGGGTCTAGGTTAGTTGATTCTGTAGGTTTGCTTATGGTGTCTTTCTGTCTGTCTCCTCAGTTCTTCCCCATCTTCTGCAGAATCCCCCACACTTAATGTTTGGATGTGTGTCTCTGCATCAGTTTCTGTCAGATGCTGGGTGAAGCCTCCTCTCAGATGACAGTTATGCTAGACTTCTGTGCTCAAGTATAGCAGAGAATCATCAATACTATCATTAACAGAGGCGTGGTCTCTCTCAGCACAGGTCTCAAGTGGAACGAGTCATTGGTTAGCCATGCCCTCCATGTCTGTTTCATCTTTGCCCTTGTACAGTTTGTAGGCAGGACAAACTGTGGGTTAAACGATTTTATAACTGGGTTGGTGTCCCCAGCCCTCCATTGGCCTAAACTGGTTTTTTTCTTTTCTTTAAAGAATCATAATCAGGAATAGTGCTATTTTACAAATTGATTACAAACATTATTACTTATTAAAATAAGTATTGATCAAATTTGATAGTGAGCAATGCAGAAGTCCAGGGATGACCTTACTCCCATGCCATGGAAAGAAATATAGCCTTTAAAAAAATAGTTGTCGAGTATATGAGCATCCTGTCCCCTAAGCAGGGCGAGTTGTGAGGGGTGAGCCAGTGACAGAACTCAGCTGTGACTGGGATGCTATGCTGGCAGCAGCTGAGTACAGAAACTGATAAAATCAGAGTATTTGATTCTGCCAGCTAATGAGAAATAGGATTCTGATTATTGTTCAGTTTAAGTAGAAATAGACTTTAAAATGTGCAGCATGGCGGATGCTAATGTAGCAGTGTAGCCCTCATTACAGCTTTTCAGAGTGTGATTGTATAGCAGCGTAATCGTGTGTGGAGCAGAGTGTTAGCATTTTGACGGTTTTATATTTGAAACAGTTTCTGCATTTTAGCATAGAAGCTGTCCTAAAGTTGAAGCATATTTATTTCTGCAAGTTTTTGAATTTTAATATTTAAAAGGGTTTCACTGTGTCCTCTGGAATTGTGTGGGGCAGTCTGGCTTTGGACTTACCTGCTTGCCTCTGCCTCCCAAATGCTGGGTTTAGAAAGGATGACAGTATGCCCAGCTAATGGTCACCTGATTTATCACCAAAATACTAAAGAATTACATGTCTATATGTGCTGTTAGTGTAGTTCTTACATTTATCATATCTCGCCTTCTCTAAGCCACACTGACCTAGGCTCAGACTCAGTTGTCCCACGAGGTGTAGAGACCTGGCAGACCTGGCTGCACTGTCTGTACAGTGAGCTGTTAGCTTGTTGGAGGCCAGCTCCAGCAGTGTGTCCACCAATCCCAGGATGTGTGTGGCGGTGCCTGATGGAAAGCAGGCACACACTCACACACACTTGGTGGATGAAGCAAGGCTCTAGCGACTTGAATTTGTCTCTTAGTCCTCATATACTTTAATGAAGTCCTCCAAGCAGGGAAAAAAATCACATTACAATCACTTCTCAGTCATGAGTTTCAGTTACACATAATGATTACAAGGTTCATATTGTTAAAAACAAGTTATTCTAAATTCCATACCTAATACTGAGTTTGCCCTGTGGTTTCTTCCCACTGTCACAGTTTCTCTGTTATAGATTAACACAATTTGAGCATGTCAAATATTTTTAGCTGCCAGGTTCTCTTGTATCGGCAGGTGGCAGTTTTTAGTTACAAGGAAGGAAATAGCCATGTTGTTCCAACTTAACCCAATTCTTACTCGTCGGCACAGTTAGCCATCTGCCTATTCTTGTACTGCTACATAAATGGATAGTCGGCTAGAGAACTTTAGGTCGGTGAGCTCTTACTTTTGCTGAGACAACAGAAAAAGATCTGTTCAGTCGTCACGCTGCGGAGCAGGAGGCACTCCAGGCACTCCACACCTCAGCAAATGCATAGCAGAAAAGCCAGGGAAACAGACTTCACAGTGGAAGCAGAAGCCCAGTTATCTTTGGTCATTAGGCTGTTCCTTGTAGGTGAAACTCAGGAGCCCTTTACAACCAGGCTGGCTTTGTTCTCCTGCTCTGACCTTAGTAGGCCATTCACTAAAGTTAAAAGGTAACTAAGAATGTGTTTTTTATTTTTTATGTTGTGCCCTAAGTTTTCTGCTACAAAGCAACTGTCAAAACACTCTGACCTGATTTAATTCATTGTACATGAAAAAAACACTGTGACCTAATTTGTTAACCATACATATTTTTAATTTCTCAGAAATCTTTGCTAAATCATTAATCTGAGTGGCATTGCTTTTTAGGAAATCACCACTATGGTTATGCATTGTGTGTGATTACAGAGTGGAGAATTAGGAAGGCCTCAAGGACATTCATACAAGGCGAAAACAGGGTGACCAAGGGAGCAACAAGTGCAGTGAGGGCTAGCAGCTGCAAGGGTGTCAAGAGACAGGACCCTCAGGGCTTTGCCTCTCTGAGGTAGACTCGTACTGACTGTGCGCTGAGGTGAGTTGTGTCTGTCAGGCTCCAGTACTGACCGCAGCGCCTCCTGCTGCATGGCTCCTGCCATAGTCTGTTATTGAGATAGTTAATAGGCCTTGTTTGTAAAAGTATGTGAAATGCCCAGACAAGGTAACCTTTCAGTAAATGTTAACTTGTGTTTTCTCTTGAAATATTTGAGAACTGCGAGGAAGTGGCAGGCCCGTGTGTGGACTGGATTTTTATGCAGTAGTAGATGAAATGTGGGAACCAGCCCATAGAGAGGGGTTTGTCCTCAGTGTCAGTGCACATGATAGTAGAGTATGGTAAACTTTAATGTATTGTATTACAGAATTCCACATTAATTTAATGTACATGCCTTTAGTGCAGCCAAGGCAACCCAGAGAAACCCTGTCTCAAAAAAAAAGTGTTTAAAAAATGAAAGAAAAAGAGGCAAAAAGAATCACATTTCTAAAAATATTGTAGTCAAGACTTAAATAACAGATTTTATCCTGTTGTTGCTTAATTTTAGAACTTAAACATGTTTTTCCTACCTTGGATATTATCAGATCTTATACCTTATAAATTATAGTACTTGGGAGATGCATCCACATTTACATAGAAGGATGGATACTGAAGAATCAGGCTCTTTCTACCGTTTGATGCTGTGCTTGGTTACACAGGCGAAAGCGAGCCAGTGTTCTGGTGTCTTTAGTCAGACAGATGGCCACCCTTCTATTCACGATTTAAAACAAGCAAACAGCAACAAATCGAAGCTAGTTTTAAAGTTAAATTGATATCAAATCTTAAAAGTTAAGAAAGTTTACATGAGTGCTTTTAGTATTACAGTGCCTGTTTCTGTGTTAAGACCCTGTAGTTTATATTTACAGTGAAATATTATTTGACCTCTGATGTCACCTCTGAAACAGGCCAGTACTGTGCTTACATGACTTTTAAACAATGTGTACTGCAGAAGCAGCTGAAGAAAATGTGTGAAGAACTATCTGAAACCAGCCTCTGTAATTTATCAAAAAAACAACAATATTCTACTTGCCATTGTCTAATGCTTGTTAAATATAATGTTTGCTCTATGAGACGATGTCAGCCCCATGGTCTAGATCAGGACTTTGTACACATGACATAATAGTGACCGCATGGCATAGCTCCTCAGAACATGCTCACGGTGCCACAGTTGATGGTGGTGTCAGAGTAAACATGACAGAAAAGAGAAGTGGCCTGAGTGTCTCCTAGAACATATCTAACAATAACACGATCTTCATTTTAAGTTCTTAGGACCTTTAAATGAAGAGTTCTACAAAGAAGATTTTCACTTGCTTGAAAAGATAACATTTAGTAATTTAGTAGAGAAAATTGCAGGCGTTGTTGAAAATATGGAAGTGAACTCAAAACAGTAAGTATTTAAAAGTATTAAAGGATTGGTTTAGAAGTTGTGTGTTTTACATGTATTTTATCTCCCTTCCTCCATCCCTCTCTCCCTCCTTCCCTGTCTCCCTCTCTTTTTTCTTTCTTTTTTTTTGGTTTTTCTAGACAGGGTTTCTCTGGATAGCCCTGGCTGTCCTAGAGATCCCCCTGCCTCTGCCTCCCAAGTGCTGGAACTAAAGGCCTGAGCCATCATTTTCTAGCTATCTATTTTCTTTTAAAGTTAGAAATGTTTTGATAGTTAGAAAAGTAAAGATACATAATAATAAAAGACTGAGAGACAATGAATGATCAATCACAGGTGACTAAACAGTAGAAAATAAACCATTCTCCCGTCAGCATCCCTGACTGGGGACGCTGTGTCCCTCCCTGAACTCATCCTTTCTCGTGGTTTTGTGTTCACCTGGCTCCATCCCCTCCTCTCACAGAGGAGCCATTTTTGTCAAGGCCGTGGTATGTAGAGTCTCGTGTGCTGTATTTGTCAA
>JANHMN010000001.1:256453629-256467970 GCA_030674055.1 Rhabdomys pumilio | reverse complement strand
GATGACTTGTCTGTTGTCTGAATGTGATATTGAAGTCATCAGCACTGTGTGGAGATCACTCTGGGTCGAGACTTACTATTTGTTCGTTAAATTGTGTACACAAACTCAGCTCATACATTTTAAGAATTGCAGTATTCTTGTGATGTTTCGTTCCCTAATCATCATGAAGTGGTCTTCTTTAATTCTTTAGAGTGGGTGTGTGTGTGCGTGTACTTGTGTGTGTGTGTGTGTGTGTGTGTGTGTGTGTGTGTGTGTGTTTCTGAATATTTTATTTGCTTGAAAGACCTTATTCCATCCTTTCATCATAGCATTGTGTTTATCCAGTACAAGTATGATTCTTGCAAGAAACAAATTGTTGGTGCAGGGCTCTTTTTTAAATGGCTTCTTACCATGATTTTGATTGAGTGTCAAGAAAAGAGTTTCACAGACCTGTAGGATGCAGACCCCAAGAGTCCTGTCTAGTTGAAATGCAGATCTGCTTAGTGATGCCTCCCGTGTTGACTGTGTGTTTTGAGTCTGTCTTCCCGGCTTTGGTTTCTGCCCTTCCCTCCACTGATGCAGCTATGTGCAGCTTTCGCCTCTTGGACCATTTTTTTCTTTTCTTCCCTCTCTCCTGTGCTTTTTCTCCCTATCTCTTGTTGGCCTTTAAGGTATCTGATCTTGAAGTATGTGCAAGCTTTCTGATACTCTCTTTGGATTAAACTGTTGGGTTTTTGTGTTTTTTTTTTTTTTCGAGACAGGGTTTCTCTGTGTAGTCCTGGCTGTCCTGGAACTCACTCTGTAGACCAGGCTGGCCTCGAACTCAGAAATCCGCCTGCCTCTGCCTCCCAAGTGCTGGGATTAAAGATGTGCACCACCACTGCCCAGCTAAGCTGTTGTTTTAACTGGCAGAATAATATGTTAAAATATACTGACTCTTTCCAAATGTTGAAGTAAGAAAGTTTTCAGGAACAAACTAACAAATATACAGCACTCTAGAAGAGATCGATTGAAATTTTGGAGAAAATATTCCTTGTCTTCCTTCAAAACTACTCCTCGCTTCTGCATTTGTCATCTTCCTCCTAGAGAAAGGCACGGCCACGCACCTGCAGTAAGAAGGCAAACAAAGGCACGGCCATTATTTATTAAATAATAAAATGTTTGAAGAATGGTTTAGAAAAGAAATTTGGAAAAGGAAAAATCCCTTTTGTCTTCATGATCAGTGAGATCTCTTAAAGGGGTCTATTGGAATCTCATAAATAGAATGAACAATGAACAATGTGCATTATTAATATAACTTTGAAGATCCAAACCAAAGCTGTGAAAAGTTGGCAGTGGGAAAATGACTAGCTGAGAAAGAAAGTGCTGCCTGACAGGGACAGTCTTGTCGTTCTTAGACACCAAGTGCAGGGGAGCTGAATGAATGCTTCAGCAGGGAGTAGCACAGCTCATGGTCTTTTCAAAATATTGGACGAGCAATAGCTGTGACTCTGCAGCTATAAAACAGGATCTTCATCCATCATACATGCAGGGAATAGCAGAAAGTCCTTTAGAGTCTGACATCTTAGAGTCTGACATCTAGGACTGATGCTACCCTTCCTGACTCCTGACTCTGCTGTTTCCATTGTGTAATATAACATTTAAAGTATCTGTAACTATCCCAGAATATTTTCAAATAATGTGTTGAGCCGTTTCCTGGAGTACAAAGCAGAATAGGTAAAGGGCAGAAATACAGAAAAGAGCTAAACTTGGGCATACTTGTAATCTTGGGCATATTTGTAATCTTGAAGACTGACAGGAGGATTGCTTTAAGCTCCTGGCCAACCTGAGCTACATAGCAAGAGATTCAGAAGCAACTATAGTACTTTTGTATAAACATTTCTTTCTTTAGAACTATTATCATAAAATTGTAGTGCTTGTAAGAACAAAAATAACATTTTCTTTTAACTAAGTTCCTTCGTCTGAATTTTTTTTCATTTTAAAAAAGTTGCTTTAAGGGTTTTGCATATACTTAGTATATGAAATTCATCACTAGAATAGTAGAAGTTAACAAATAATTCAGAACCTTGAAGTTGATCAACCAAATTCTATCTGCAAAGAGTTTTCGTTTTTGACACAGCATTCTTGTCACATCTGAGAAAGAACAATAGCTGTACAGCTTGGAAGGTTTCCAGAGAGTCTGAAAATATGTCTTATCACATTACAGTAGCATTGAAACCTCCCTGTTGTGAAATATCCTAAACACTGACATCATCTACCCTCTTTATTTTGCTTAGCAAAATTTCCAAACTAAAAATCATATACCATTTTGTTTCTGTTCATATTTGATCATGCTCTACATGTGAGGGAGAGAAAAAGGTTTATCTCTAAAAGATAATATTTACAAAGAAGAAAATTTACAAGGTGTCGAAATGTGCAAGCCATTAAAAAATACATTATGAATGGCAGACACAATGGTATATACCCAATTGTCCCAGCTACCTGGGGGTCAGAACAGAAAGACAATGAGTTTAAAGCCAGTAGAGTTCCATAGCCCAGTCAGTGAGAGAGGACCATAGTCTCACCATAGCCCAGTCAGTGAGAGAGGACCATAGTCTCACCATAGTCCAGTCAGTGAGAGAGGACCATAGTCTCACCATAGCCCAGTCAGTGAGAGAGGACCATAGTCTCACCATAGCCCAGTCAGTGAGAGAGGACCATAGTCTCTTCAGAGGGGGTGGGTGGAGGAGGAGAGAGAATGAACCATAGCCCATGAGGCCCAGTCTCAAAACATTCTTGGAGACATTGATTCTGAGAAAACCGTGTTTAATCAAAACGTAAGCTATGCATATTTGCCTGGAAACTTCAAATGTATTCATGTTTAAATGAATGTTTGGTCCATAGATGCTTTCTCTTCTTTCTGCTTTGTTCTGCTATGGAAAGGTTAATTTTTTTCTAAAAACATGACATTTGCTTGTGATTGATTTTTTTTTTAAATTACAAGAAAGCCAATAGGTGATAACTTGGCTTACTTTCCCAGTTTGGAGTAAATGCTACAGAAAAGTTGCAGACTGAAACTGTTCTTTATAACTGTCCCACGTGGGCCTGACTTGAAGAGAGCTTTGAAAACTGCTGGTATGGTCCCCCTTCCAGGCTCACTGCCTTCCCACTCGCTGTTATTGTACATACATCATGAAATTAGGAAAGACCTCATGTGGGAATAAAAAAAAAATTAATCATGATATTTCGTCTTGAAAAAATTAGAAGTTGTATCAGTTCACTCGTGTTAAAGAAAGACTTGAAGTTATAAACCAAAGAATATTATTTTACTTAAGAATCATCTCTTTTGTTTATTACAAGAGTTATAGTCTTAGGATTCCTAACACCCCACCCATAATGTGTTTCCCCCAGACTGAGAAGAGCGTCATCGCAGAGTATGAGCTGGAACACCTGCTGCTGGAAGGACACTGCTTCGACGTGACCACAGAGCAGCCCCCGCAGGGTCTGCAGTTCATGCTGGGCACAAGGAGCAAGCCTGTTGTAGTTGACACAATCGTGATGGCCAATCTCGTAAGTATTCTAAATATGGAATTAATGCTATTTAACTTTGGGAGGAAATGTCTTTAAGTTTTCCTGTTAGTGAAGATAAACTCCTTTCTACTCTTAAGATTAATTTTACTTTATTTCTGTGATGTGTCTGTACAGACATCTGCCATGTATATGCAGGTGCCTATAGAGAAGATGGCATCAAACTCCTGGAGGGGGAGTCTAGATGGTTGTGAGCTGCCCAAATGCATGCTGGAACCGAGAATGCAGTCTACAGCAACTGTTACTAACCATTGGACATCTCTCCAGTTCCTAATGTTGACTCTTTAAATAAGACAATTACTTGTAAAAACTGGAATAATTTAATCAGGCATGATGAAGTCCTGTCTCAAAACATGGAAAACCATACTTCTAGAATATGTTTTTAATAGCATTTTGTAAGATCTTCTTCCATGGAATTCATTTGCAGAATTTCCTTCTTCTATCCCTAACAAATATTTTCTTGGCTAATTCATTTATAATCTTTAATGAGTAATTGGATATTCTTACTCATGTAAATAAATAGTTTCCCCCCTTTCATCTTCAAAGGGATATTTTCAATTAAAAGCAAACCCAGGTGCATGGATACTAAAATTACGTGAAGGAAAATCAGAAGATATTTATGAAATAATTGGGTGAGTGATCCAAACCACTTTTAAAGCTTTATATGTAAATACTTGTTTAGTGTTACATATCAGATTATCAAAATGGTAATTAAAACTGTTTTTTGCTTAAAAACTATTAGATCTGGTTTTGGACCCAAAGATCCAAAACTGGGGGACACACTTCTGCAGAAACACTCACGGACAGAAGATTTGATGCAATAACAAGAGGTTTAATGATAACCAGTGCACTGAGGTTCCCTCACACGCAGGCAAGAGGAACCCCGAGCCAAAGCTGAGAGCAGTTTTTATACAAGGGCAGTTTTATCTCTTAAACAATAATTACAAAGGCTGACCTTAACAGCCTTCCCAGGCTTGGTCTCTAGGTGACTCAGATTTGCACATTATCTTTATAACAATGAGTGTTAGCTAGGTGGCTTCCTGTTTGCCCAGGTTTATTACATTAAGGGCCCAGCTTCCTGATTACCTCTTATCTTGGGCCCTTCCCCTGGAATGTGTGTGTAAGTCTTTAGAATGTGATCCTCCCAGGATGTGTCCTGGGGAAGTTAGTTTTTGAGTTTAAACCGAAACCTGAGATTCTTTCAATTTTAAGTTTAAGCTGAGAGCTGAAATTGACTACAGTGTACAGGATAACAGAAAAAAATGGCTTTTCAGGGCTTATCTATTCCATGAGACTTTAGCTACTATCCTTGCACATTAGTGAGACACTAACACACAACTGTAGCAGGAAATAAATAAAAACAAATGCATAGACAATGACAGGAAGGATGGGTTCCTGTAGCCTGTCACCTCCTCCACTGTTTACAGCATAACCTTGAGAAATCCTTTACTTGGTATACTGAGAAGTAAGCACAACTGTCTTAAGCTCTTTTTTGTTGGTTTTTTTTTTTTGGGGGGGGGTGGTTTTTTTGTTTTTCGAGACAGGGTTTCTCTGTATAGCCCTGACTATCCTGAAACTAAAATAATGCTGTTTAGATCAATTAATGATTTTATGATTTGATTTAAGCAGTTTTAGGGAGTTAATTTGATTTAAATAATTTTGGGAAGTTACAGGAGTAATAGATGGAAAGTTAAAAGCTAGAATCGATAATAGAGTGTGTCCCTTCCTCATAGACTGGCAAGAGCTGCACCACATAGAGCTGGTGCAGTCATGCTCTCCCATGTACTGTGAGCTCGTAATTATAGGAGCAAGGAGAATCTGCCGTGAAGAGGAAGGCTGTGAATAAAGAGTAAATAATTCTAGTATGAATAAGAGCAGAGAAGAGATGGTCAGTCAGTTTAGCTGATCAAGACTTCAAAAGTCAGACGTCAGATAGATGACCTGGTTCTGTAAATAAAATCGTTGTCAGCTAAGAATAGGAAACACTTGCCACTGTAGACTTGGCTTGCTTAAACTTTGTTAGTCAGTGACAAAAGAGGCGCTGCATTAGGGTTAAGTTGAACTTGTGAAAAGATAGATCTGTGGGAACATGTCTGAGGTCTGAGTTTCAAAAGAAGAGCACATAATCAATAATCCCGTTGTAATCTCCTTTTGTGTAATGATTTTTTATTTTAAGATTTTTTTTTTTTTCGAGACAGGGTTTCTCCGTGTAGCCCTGGCTGTCCTGGAACTCACTCTGTAGACCAGGCTGGCCTCAAACTCAGAAATCTGCCTGCCTCTGCCTCCCAAGTGCTGGGATTAAAGGCGTGTGCCACCACCACCCGGCTTGTGTAATGATTTTAAGCTATTTTTGAAGAATATGTTTTGGGGGTGATTGTTTTTAGAGACTCTGTAACCTGTGGCTATGAGGTAGTTTTCTTCTTACATAGAAAACTCTCCTAGATGGTATGAAAATACTAAGAGAAAAAAATAAAGTTGTTGGAGTCTGCTTTGCTTCATCCACTCAGTGCGTGAGTGAGTGTGTGTGTGTGTGTGTGTGTGTGTGTGTGTGTGTGTGTGTATGTGTGTGTGTGTGACCTCCTCTTTCTTCTCACTATCACTAGCTGCCATGGGCAGCATTGTCCATCCCCCCCTATCAGTTACTGTCTGAAGTGAACCCTGTCAGTCAGCTTCTATTAACACCAACCCCAAACACCAGTTCCACACTGGCTGCCTTCCTGGGTTTGCCCTGTGGTATTGGAGCTGGCCTTTGACAGATAATCTTAATTTATATTAATGTAACTTTAATTAAATAGCTAATTTTAATAGTGTGGCATATATAAATTGAATGTATGAAACAATTTTATTATAAAGGAATTTTTTATATAATCAAAATACAGTATATTCTTTTTATTGAATAATATAGTATACTCTTGAATAAACTATGGACATGTGTGTTTTCTGCTTTAGGCATGAAGGAGCAGACTCTGAGACCAACGTGGGCAGTGTCATTGTTGTGTTAAATACTTTCAAGAGCAAGATTGTGAATGTGCAGGTGCGTGAGGCTGAGCCTGTCATACGCTTTAATGAGCACCATTTTTCCTTTGGTTTTTATATCAACTAAAAATTTGTTCCCCGGATTCTTGCATTGTAACTCAGTAAAAAGAAGGAAACTTTAAGGCTGTGAAAGGGGAGCTTGAAGATAAAAGGGATGGGATTTTGTTTTTTGGATTTTGTTATCTTAGAATATTTACTGTCTCTACAACCAGATAGGCCTTCTCATCAGCTTCTGGGAATGAGCCAGGGACAAAGGGACAAAGGGGGAAAAGTTGGTCCTGAAAAGAAAAGATAATATTTGTCCTTTAGAGAGATAGAGAATAGGTATTGTATTGTTCTTGCTGGTTGGTTTTGTTTTGTTTTGTTTTGTTTTGTTTTGTTTTGTTTTGTTTTGTTTTGTTTTGTAGTTAGAGTCTCATATGTAGCCCTGGCTGGTCCATAATTTGCTGTATGAATCAGGCTGGCCTTAAACTCAAAGAGATCCTCCTGCCTCTGTTTCCTGAGTATCTTCTGTCCCTGTCCCTTCCTCTCCTTCATTAACTACCTCACAGACCTTTTATGTCTTTTTTTCTTTAAAAATAGAAATTTAACAAATTCCTTTTGAAATATTTATTATTTTTAATTACATATTCCTGTTTCATGATCAGAGCACATGAATGTGAGCAAAGGTCTGCAGAGGCAGAGGCATTGCACCCCTGCAGTTACAGGAAGAGGCATCGCATCCCTGCAATTATAGGAACAGGCATTGCACCCCTGCAGTTACAGGGAGAGGCATCACACCCCTGCAGTTACAGGGAGAGGCATCGCACCCCTGCAGTTACAGGGAGAGGCATTGCACCCCTGCAGTTACAGGGAGAGGCATTGCACCCCCGCAGTTACAGGGAGAGGCGTTGCACCCCTGCAGTTACAGGAAGAGGCATCACATCCCTGCAGTTATAGGAAGAGGCATTGCCCCACCCCTTGCAGTCATAGGAAGCAGCAGAATTGATAGCACAAAACAAGATTTGTTAACTCTACCTACCTTCTTACATTTCTAAAGGTTTCTTGCTTTATTTGGCATAGTTTATAATTAATCAGTTAAGTTCTAAATTTTCTCTTTGTCATGTTACCCAGGTAAAGAAAAAATCAGGTAAAATTAAAGAAGATGTCCTTGCTGATAAACATGAAAATAGAGACATGTGGGATTCAATTAAAAGGTAATTACCAATAACTGGAAATATTTTAATGACATGACTAGGTTGATAAATGAGGAAGCCTGCAGGTAAGTAAATAAAGCACAGACTCTCCTTCCCAGGAGCCATAAAGACAGACACATAAATGTTGAAATAAAACCTGAAGCTGTCAGGAAAGAGACTGATGGGGTGAGAGGAAGAGAAGACAAGTAGAGTGACAGCAGTCAGAGCACAGTATGTGCATGCGTAAGTTTGCCAGAGAATGGATATCATTTAGAGAAGGAACCTGGAGCTATAAAATGGCTGAAAATAAATATATACAGACATACACACACACATATATTTGTGTATGTGTGTGTATATATATATGTGTGTGTATGTATATACATATGTGTGTGTATACATATATATACACACACGTGTATATATGAGTGATATGTGTGTGTATATACATACATATCTATGTATGAATGATATGTGTGTGCATGTGGAGTGTGTGCGTGTGGTGTGTGTGTGTGTGTGTGTGTGTGTGTGTGTGTGCCCAAGATCATAACTGGTAGATCCTAAGTGGCAGCAAGGATAGACAGCTAGGTGCTAAGAGTCCTCAGGCAGCAGTGAGCACAGCAAGAACACACTGAGGAGGCAGCTTCAGTGAGACAGCTCATTTTAATGGAGAAAACAAAGGCTATTTAAACCTTTAGGGTGAGTAGGGGCTATTGCTGTTGGGGTAAGTACATCATTGGCTTGGGCCAGAGCACTGGGGATGCCTCATTTGCATAAGGAATTCCAAATGCTCCTGGACAGGACCTTCTAAGAGGAAAAGAAGTTGAACCTGACTACCAGGCTATATGACCTCCTCCAGTGGGCAAAGGTGGGGGCACAGGGCTGCATGCACCAGAACACGCAAGCCTGGAGTGGGGGTGGGGATCCTGCTCCTGGTGCTCTCAGGACGAGATTTCCAGGATTTGTATGCTTGACCCCACTCTTGCTCCAGGCATAGTCCTCCCAGTCCCATGGCGCTGGCTCCACATACATACATACAGACAGACAGACAGACATACTTGCATGCGTGCATGTGCTCACACATATACACATATGTGTGTATACGTATATCTCCAGCTAAAGGAACCTCCAGAAAGACTTCTTATTCTTCCTACAGGAAAGATGATGTTCAAAGGCTGTAGTAGAGTGAAGGTACCTTGTTAGTTGAAGAAACGGTAGGTGTGATCCTCCAAGAGCAGAGGGTAGTCCAACGTGGCTATAACATGGGACGTGATAGGACATGTCTGAGTCATGTGGTTAATTTAGGGCTTTAGGTTACGTTAGCAGTAGAATGCTTACCTAGGATGTGTGAAGCCCCAGGTTTGACCTCCAGCACCACAAAGAGGCAAGAGAGTGACAAGGAAGAGAGGATTTGGTTCATAGAATTCAACAAGTCTAGACATGACAGTGTCATTTGAATGGTATGGTCTGGGAACTTTGTCCATCTTCTAATTCTATGCCTTCTTTGCCTCCGGTTTCCAGGAGATTTTTAAAATAAAGTTTTACTGTCCAATAGATAGCAGTTACCTCTTTGCTAAAATACCAACAGAAGTTCCATAGCCAATCCAGGACTAAGCCATCACCAGGTTCCCCCAAGCTGAACTGAGTACTGTGACTGTTCACAGTTGAATCTGATGCTGTCCTGCAAAGCCTAGGAAAGGCCTGTCCCACGTGGACCTCCTACAATGAAATTGGAGGAAGAACGGTTCCCCTAAAGCACTAACTTAGAGCTAGAAGGGGAACAGAAGGCAGACTGACCAAGGAAGTTGTTCGCTTTAGATCCATTTTGTAGAAACCTTTGGAAGCCTGTTTTAGAAATGTGAACCTTTTCTAAGGTTGTTCTGTTGCTGTGAAAACACCATAATCAAGACTTCAGGGAGGAAAGGATTTATTTTATTTTATTTTTTTATTTTTATTTTATTTATTTATTTTTTATTTTTTATTTTTTTTCTTTTTTTCTGTTTTTGTTTTTTTTGAGACAGGATTTCTCTGTGTAGTCCTGGCTGTCCTGGAACTCACTCTGTAGACCAGGCTGGCCTCGAACTTAGAAATCCCACCTGCCTCTGCCTCCCAAGTGCTGGGATTAAAGGCGTGCGCCACCACCACCTGGCAAAAGGATTTATTTTCTAGTACTGCCAGGTCAGTCAGTCACTGGAGGAAGTCAGAGCAGGAGCTCACACAGGAGCATGAATCCGAAACCATGGAAAAGTGCAGCTTGCTGGCTTATGTTCATGTTAGCCAGCCCTCAATGCTTCCTGTGCAGGGGATGGTGCTGCCCACAGTGGGCTGAGTCTTTTTACATCAAATAATAATCAAGATTGTACCCCATAGACATGCCCACAGGCCAATCCTTTGAATGAGACTCGCTTCTTAGATGACTATAGTCTGTGACAAATTCACAGTTAGAGCTAACTAGAGTAGAGCTTTATCTAAGTTTATAAATGTAAACTTTTGGTCATCTTGATTGAAGATAAGAAACTATAAGCCAAATAGATTGAACATCCTAAATAAATTTTTTTGCCTTGCGGTTAGAACTTCCACCATTTTGGATTTGGCCCAGTTTATGCCTCTTTCTATAGCCTACTCTATGTTAATTAAAATTGTATTACTCTCCATGTAGCAACCTTTTCTTCAGAAAATTACAGAAAAAAAAGAATTAAAAAATACTAGTATTGTAATAATGTATACTTGCCAGAATATTTTTAAATTTAACTTTTATTATTTTATGCATATGAGTATTTTGCCTCCGTGTATATCTGTACACTATGTGTGCCCTTGAAAAGGCCAGAACAGGATATTGGGTCCCCAGAAATGGAGTTACAGGTCTTGTCACTTGCCATGTGGATGTTGGGAACTGACCCTGGATCTGCTTGTCCCAATCTTGCTTGTTCTTAACCAGCCGCCATCTTCCCAACCAGGCTAGGCATCTGAGGTCATGAGCAGTGGTGTTCTCACTGCTGCTGTGGCTCAAGCTGCTGGCTCAAGTCGCAGGCTCAGGTGGCCAGAAACACGGGCCCTGCCACCCACAAGAAGCCAGTGTGGGAGATGTCTCTGCCATTCTCCCACGCTGTCTCTACAAGGCTGGGCTGAGCCCAGACCATCCCGCCGTCCACACAGGCCGGTAGAAATGAGACTAATGCTTAGATTACCCAAAGGCTTTATATGTTTGGTAATGTTCAATAACAAGATGCCCACATAATTGGAAGTGTTAAACAATTAACTAACCTAGATATAAGTTGTTACCCAGGACTGCTCTCGGTACATGAGTGGTCATCCATGGCACCTACAACTCTGCCTCCCTCGTTCCTCCTCTTCCTTCTTCTTCCTCTCCTTCTCCTCCCACAATACTCTAATCTCAGAAATCCTTCTGTCCGTGACTAACACGTCTGATTGACACATTGTTTCTTTCCACACTACTGGCCTATTTAAGATCCAGTACACAAGATAAGAACATGGCAGGCTGTACTCCATTCTTGGTTCTCAAAAGAACTCTTGGAAGTCATAAATACGGAGAATGGAAAAAGCTTAATTTCATTCCACGTGTAAAGAAAAACTCACAAACCTCAAATGATGCCATCACATTTACTATAAATACCTCATAACTGTCAACACAGATGACTGGTTACTATAATAGTATTTTGTGCATATTGTTCACATGTATACAGTTATAATATATTATATACTAAATCTATACTAATATAGACTAAAGATCCACTGCCCTGTGTTTTTATTACAAGCTTCACAAAAAGTCTGCGAAAAGATGACAAAATGGAAAATGACATCCTAAACATTTTTTCAGTTGCTTCTGGCCATTTATATGAACGTTTTCTAAGGTAAGTGAGTAGTTTCTAATATTTCCAGAAAGTTACACATTTACACCACTCAGAATTCAGCAAAATGTAAAAAATGAACCTCAAAAGGAAATTAACTTTTTTCTTGTTTCTGCCATGGTTCAGCTTACTTTCATCCCAGCCGCCATCACCATCACCATCATCATCATCATCAATCATTATTATTAGTAATATTCTCTGCCAAAGCCCCTAAAAAAGCAAATGTACTGGTTTTTGTAAATTCTTCTTGCCTAAATATTAACAAGGTATACACTAGTGAGCATCTGGAGTTTTTTACATGTAAATTTCAAAGTACATTTAAATTCCATTGGTTTGGTTTGATTTAGAATAGTTTTAATTAGTGTTAGAAAATACATTGTATTTAACAAGATAATAAGAAAAAAATATATACAGTAAATTTTCCTCGTGAAGGAATATCATATTTGCAAAAAGAAGGAAGTCGGTGGAAAAGAAGATAGTATTCAGAATTCAAAGAATGTTTAAGAATTTATATAAAGGGTCACAAAAAAATGCCTCAGAAATATTTGAATTATGGTCCTGATGCTTTAAAGAGTACTTTCAGGGTGTCTGCCTCTCCTTTACCAAGAAGCCTAGATAAAGCAACCTTATGGCGGATTTCCAGAATGTACCAGTGCTTCCTCTTCTGAAGGCCTTATATCTGTCAGAGACACAGACTCAGAACTGGACGTTAGTCCAGTGACAGACTACCTCACAGTAGCTTCCTGACAGTTACACCCTCAAATCCTTGTACACTGCACACTGTAGCAGCCATAATGTGTGACGGTGTTTCAAGGTAATTCTACATAATTCATGATATATATTGATAATTCATCATTTAAAGGCCTTTGAATGTCAGTTACCTTATGTTTGTTTTCGTGCTCTTTTACTTAGGATCATGATGCTTTCTGTCCTGCGGAACACCAAGACACCAGTGAAGTTCTGGTTTCTGAAGAACTTCCTCTCGCCAACATTTAAAGTATGCACCTTGCTATTTTACAATGTGGCTAAAGCTTGATACTAAACCCTTTGTTACCATTGTAATCTCTTAAAACATTTCCCTTTTTATGTGAGGTCTTCAGTGTGTATTTGCCAAATAGGACATGGGAGTGGGAAGCATCTGGACTGAGATGAGACATTACAGGACCGTCCTAGCACATGACATCACCCACTGGAAAAAGTCAGTCTCTGGATAAAAAACCTTGCTGCACTTCATGGAAAAAAGGAATGCCTGTTCAAAACAGTTTTTCTTTCTAATTTGCTTTTTCTCTCAGTTTCTTCTTCCTAAGATGCTGACAAGTGCAGAGCTGTGAGCCTGTAGCTTTGATCCGTTCACATTAAAACACATCCTCAGTAGCCAGATCTCCCTCCAGCCAGGGAATGCCACTGCCCTAGCTCCCTGTCTGTCACAGTTCTAGAGGAGTAAAGTCTGTTGTGTTGGGAAGCCAGGTGGCAAGCAGTGGGCGTGGCCTGGAGCAGGAGGCTGAACCCCAAGCTTGAAGCAGAGAGGACACTGAGACAGAACAAATCTTTAAACACTCACCGCCAGTGACATACCTCCCCCAGCAGACACGTCTCCTCACCCTCCCAAGAGCACCACACATAGAAGTGCCTGCAGCTCTAGAGGTCATCTCCTTAAAACTCCAGATACCCAGCTCCCCTCACAGATGTGCTGAAGCTCCCCTGTCACATGGACAGCACTGGAAAGCTACAGGCCACTCATTGCCTCTCACCTTCCTCACCTCTGTCTCCTCCCATGGCTCTCCCTTCTGTAGTGAAAACAGCTTCATCTCCTTTTCTACCTCTTCTCTAAGCTGTAAGATTTTGGGGAGCACAGTTTAGGTGGTATCAGGGTTGCTGTTCCCAGCATCCACAGCATATAGCTATGTGCTGTGTGGATTTTTAATATGTGTTGTTGAATAATTGAAGTTTTCTAGTTCCTCCTTATGCTTTATATGAACAAACATTCAACATTTTAATGCATAGATAAAATAGATCCTTACAGAATAAAGAAAAATGTGTCTTTATATTTAAAATACTTTAAATTTCCAGTATTTAAAAAAATCAGATAAATGATTAAATATTGCCTTTTGGGCCCTGATTCCCCTGCTGTTCCCAGTGGTACAGTCAGCCCTCGGAGGAGGATCCTGAGGAGGCAGGAATTGTGGGGGATGGGGGAGCCAATGGGGATTGGGGACCTCAGGCCACAGGTGAGCCCAGTAAGAAATAAGACTTCCCCTTGGGAGTGAGGCTTCATGAGCAGTCTGAGGAGAACAAAGGCTATTTAAACCTTTGGAGAGTGGGCAGAGGCTTTAGGGGTGAGTGTGCTTCACTGGCTGGGCTGAGGTGACAGCAGTGCTTCATTTGCACATGGAGGAGCTCCAGGTGCTGCTGGGCAGGAAGGATAAGGAGAGGAAGTTTAACCTGGTGCCACTGCCTCACCTGTCTGGTAGTGACAAAGGCGGACCACAAAAGCAGGACTCTTGTGCCTGAGACACAGGCCCAGGGCAGGGGAGAGAGCACATTTCCAGGGTTAAACATGACTGGACTACACACGCCTGCTCCTGGCCAGCTTCCTGTTCCATCAGCAAAGCATGTGATCAGCCTCCTGGGCACAAACAGGAAATGAGCAAGGAAATGTTATGTTCCCCAGCTCCCTCCCCCTCCTCCACACACTCCCATTGGTCCCCAGCTCCC
>JANHMN010000001.1:256434941-256453619 GCA_030674055.1 Rhabdomys pumilio | reverse complement strand
TCCCTCTCCCCCTCCTCCACACACTCCCATTGGTCCCCAGCTCCCTCCCCCCCTCCTCCACACACTCCCATTGGTCCCCAGCTCCCTCCCCCTCCTCCACACACTCCCATTGGTCCCCAGCTCCCTCCTCCACACACTCCCATTCAGTTTGGGGACAAGTTTATTAGAGTAGTATTTAGGCAGTTTCCAATTAGTTTATAATGATTTATAGTAAACTTCTTCAAAAATCTGTGTTGTTTGATTTGCTGTTTAGGAGGTAATTCCTCACATGGCTAAGGAATATGGATTCCAGTATGAACTTGTCCAGTACAAGTGGCCCCACTGGCTTCATCAACAGACTGAAAAGCAACGAATCATTTGGGGCTACAAAATCCTTTTCCTTGACGTCCTTTTCCCACTGGCTGTGGACAAAGTCATATTTGTTGACGCTGACCAGGTAACAAGAGTAATTACTTTATCCTAGAGCTTGCTTTGCATCTAATTGAACAGGAACATAAAGATTTACATTGCTCATTTATTGTCACTGTTGCTTCTTAAACATACACGACATAATTTATTATATCCACTAAGCACCTTGAGTTTAAAAACACATGAGCAGAACATGGGCAGACTCGAAAGTGACAAGAAGCACCGTTTGCGGGAGACATGGCAGTTCCTATCTGAAACAGCTGTTATTATTATTATTATGTTATTATTATTATCTTATGTTATTATTATGTTATTATATATATGTTTATTATTATATTATTATATATGTTGTTATTATTATATTTAATAATTTAATAATATATTTAATAATTTAATAATAATTATTATTATATGTTAATAATATTATTATTATGTTATTATTATTATGTTGTGTGGTTTGGCAAGTAAACATAAGACGGTGTATTATTCATCCTAACAACAGTTCCATGCACGTGTTGGGTGGGCGGGTTTTCTCCTGAGCGAGCGGCTGACTTGCTGGGATGTCTCTCCTGAGTCCAATGGCAGCAGTTTCCTTTGACAGTGAAACCATCAAGTTTCCATCTGTCTGTGACTTATTTAGAAAAGGCTCTAAATTAACCTGTTTACCTGGAAAATAATAAAAACCACCTTAATTTCAAAATCTGTGTATATAAAAGCTGTAGCTGTCCCATTAGCTCATCTCAGGACCTTTGTCATCATTAATCATGAAAATATTTGAAAAGTGTACAGAATTTCTAATACACTAATACTATAAAGTGAATGCATGGGATACAATTTACATGTCAAAGGACAAAGGTATATTTTCAAGTTCTATATTAGAATTTCCTTATAAGCATTGAGTGGGGCAGCGTTTCTTTGTAAGTCCCGCATTTGAGAGAGAGAGACAGGAGGAAGAAGAGCTCAGTGCTGGAAGCACAAATAAGACCGTCAGAAACAAACACCAACAGGGAGGGAGAGACTTAGAGAAGAGAGAGAGCCAGGAGACTTGGGAGAGCAGGAGAGCATTGTCATTGTGGGGAGGGGGTAGGAATTGGTCTTAGGAGATATTTAATTGCATAATAATAAAACGTTTACCAGTCCTAAGTCTAAGTCACCTACTTCAGTAGCTGACCTGCCTTCTGAGTTCCTCTGGGGCTGGAAACTGTTTAGCACCTCATAGTGAAAGAATTTACTGCTGGTGCTCCTTTCTCTGGTAAATCAGCCAGAAGCCTCTCTGGCTCAGCTGATTAACTCTTTGTGAACCAGAGAGGAAGGAAAGGAAGAGAATTAAGATGCTGTAGATACAGGCAAGTATGCACAAATATACATTGAAGCATTCGACTCACCCCACACTCTGGCCAGGCCGACTGTCTGTCACAATAAATTCCACAAGTATTCATGCATGCTTACACATGTACACATATATACCAGCACACATATATGTAGACAGACATATGCAAGATGGATGGATGGATGGATGGATGGATGGATGGATGGATGGATGGATGGATGGACGGACAGACGGACGGGTGGATGGGCAAAGCTCCCCAAGCCAAACCACTCAAACAACAACTTTATTTCTTTTTTCTGGTCTTTTTATCCCTTCTAAGACAAAAAGTTCTTTAGAAAATCACCTCAGAGATAAAATGTTACATAAAATGGGAGTCACAGAAGGATGCTGATATTAAGTTCAGAGCAGTGTTTCATTACAATATGCTCATTTTACGTTCAAAGCAACTGTTTCACGTGGCCTTGCCTTATTATAGTGCACACCTGTGACTTTATCCTTGCACCTAAATGCTTTTCCTTGAACACAAGATTGTCCCGTCGATTTCTCTTATTAGTGTAATTATGAAAGCTCATTGTATTTCTTATTATGCAGCCTTTACTTACTTTTCTGAGGAGTGGGCACATTCTATTCTTGATTCTAACTTTATTATATCTTTCTAGCAACTAAGACTATCTGTAAAAACTTTCTTCCTAAAATTATTTGAATCAAGTCAATTATTTGAATTCTATGGAATCATTATCTATTTGTCTATATAGCATCACTAATGAACGATAGTGCATCTTTGTAATGTGCAGAAATCTGTTCAAAAGGGTGGACCAGTACCTAGTGATTGTTATATATTTAATAATAACAGGAAAAGCATATTAATAGCAGGAATCTTTACTAAAATGAATTTCTCCTGGGCCTTGCCTATTGGAGCAGATCCATTGTAGATTTCTATCCAAGGGGGACTCATCTCAGGAGGATCACCTGCTAGGTTTTTGCTTCTCCTTGTTGGCTCCTGACAGAAAACAAGGACATAACTTTCCCTCCTATGCTACTATTTTGTTCCACTTAATTTCAGTTACTACTGTAGAAACCTTAATGCAGGAAAGGCAAGTACAGCAATTACCAAGCACTGTCATCTGTACCATGTATATACCATGTGAACCATGTATATACTATGTATACCATGTGTGCCATGTGTGTTTATACCATGTGTACCGTGTATATACCATGTGTACCATGTGTACCATGTATATACCATGTGTACCATGTATATACCATGTGTACCATGTGTACCATGTATATACCATGTGTACCATGTATATACCATGTGTACCATGTATATACCATGTGTACCATGTATATACCATGTATACCATGTATATACCATGTGTACCATGTGTACCATGGGCCAGCGAGATGACTCAGCAGGTAAAGGCTCTTGTTATGCACAAACCTAGCATGACCTGTTCAATCCCTGAAACCCAAGTAAACCTCCATCCTCAGGCAAGCGCACACAGAAGCACACACACAGGCTAGGGGAAGAAAATAATTCAAAAAGAGTAAGATTTTAAAATAAAATTCTCTTTCCTTCCCTCAACATTTTCACTAGTACTCTTTCAGCAAGCTTGAGACAATTGAAAAGTAAAACACAGGGCAGGAGAGAGGAGGAGAGAAGGACCTCTTGCCTAAGACCCACAGTCAGCAACTCCAGTTCCCGGAGATCCAGCGCCCTCTTCTGGCCTCTATGGACATTGCACCACATGGCACGCAGACATAACTTGCACTCATACATACACATTAAATAAATTTAAAAAAAAAAACTGAAATATTAAAACACATTAACATTTTAATTAAGCTACTTTTCAAATCAAGACTTACTTTATGATTCAAATTAATATTTTCCAGTATAAATTCATACACTGAGGAACTAGGTGTTTTATGCTTTTGTGATAGTTAACCCTTCCCAACACATGCTCTATAAAGTAGCCTGCCTATAAATGATATGGCTAGGTGTTCCTACTGGTAAGACCACAGTTACACAGGTAAAGAACATAAAGTGTATGTTTCTTTTAATTTGTAAGAACAAGGAGGAAAAACTAATGTGTGATAAATTCATGTGGTGTGATGATACGCGGGAAATGCACCTTCTGTTTCTGTGCACTGAGGCAACAGCTTGAAATTCACATGGGAAGAGTTTATGCTGCTGTGCAGGCTGCACTGTGCAGAGACACTCTTCTCGTTGCTTAGATTGTGAGACACGACCTGAAAGAACTTCGGGATTTTGACCTGGGTGGAGCTCCTTATGGATACACTCCGTTTTGTGATAGCCGCGCTGAAATGGATGGATATCGTTTCTGGAAAACTGGATACTGGGCATCACATCTTTTAAAAAGGAAGTACCATATCAGGTAAGGGAGTGCGTGTTCTTCCTCATGACGGGTCGTCATGTACATTCAGCTCAAAGCAGTCTGTGCGTCTGTGAAGCCCCGTGTCCATGACCTCGGAAGACTTCTCTCTCATCGCCATACCCGGCTGTCTCTGTTTATAGGTACGGTGGCCGAGGCAGTCCACACTTAACTGACTAGCCCAGGCTCTCCTTGCCTAGTACTTAGTTGAACCAAGAGTTAGGACCAAATGATCCAGTTGAGGAGTGTGCACCTAACGGCTGCAGGAAGTAAGTTTGGCTTGTCCGCAGTAAAGTGCAGATGCCGTCTTCTAACAGGTGCTTGTCTGTAGGGATATGAGTTTCATGAAAACCTGGAAATGTTTGAGATGACCCTAAAATATATAGGTCTTGCCATGGTTATACAAAACCTCAAAGTCTGCAAAAATATCACAACACTGAACTCAAATTTATGAGAGAAGTATTTGTTGGGTTCTAAGGTATCCATCCTAGTTGGCTTTCTATTGCTACAGTAAACACCATAACCAAAAACTACTTAAGGAGGAAAGAAAAGGGTTTGTTTGATTTTGCTGCTTACGGTTCATCATAAAGGGAAGTCTGGGCGGGAACTCCAGGCGGGAACCTGGAGACATGACCTGAAGCAGAGACCAACAGAGAAACACCGCTCCTTGGCTCACTCTCCATAGCTTGCTTGTATACCCACAAACCGCCTGCACAGGGAAAGCACCGCCCACAGGGGGCTGGACATTCCCACGTCAATCAGCGATCGAGGAAATGCACCACAGACTTGCTCACAGACTAGTCTGATGGAGGCGCTGCCTTGGTCATTGCCTCTTTCCGGGTATGATTTTAAAGTCTCGTCGACCACAAGACTAAACAACACAGCCTGTGTAGGTACCAGCACCTACAGGCACCTGTGAAGGAGGAGAGCTACAGAAGCAACATAGACTACAAGGAGTGTTCCTTTTGCAGTGCCTTGTATGTGGTGGACCTGAAGAAGTTCAGGAGAATTTCAGCAGGTGATAGGCTCCGGGGCCAGTACCAAGCTCTTAGCCAGGATCCAAACAGTCTTTCCAACCTAGATCAGGTAAGCAAACCTTTATGACAAGTTTTAATGGCTACATATACATTTGTGTATAAAATGTTTCAATATCCTTTATATAAACAAAGTTGTTTCTTCACCACATCCTTTCCAAACTGGTTCTCTTTATACAAACGCCTCTACCTATGCATAACTTTCAGTTTGAGGCTCTCAGTGTTTCTTTTTCTAGCACTGTTCTCACTTTTCCCTTCCCAAATCTACCATCTGTCCCATGTCCTTCTCTGCCACCTGTCCCATGTCCTTCTCTGCCACCTGTCCCATGTCCTTCTCTGTGACCTGTCTTATGTAGTTGCCTTCCTTTTCTTCCTTCCAGTCATGACACACAGTCCTTCCCATGTGAGCAAGCCTCCGTCTCATCTCTTTTGCTCACTCATCTTCAACAAAGCTCATGCTCCAGTGTCCCGGGAGACACCTGTAAAGTGGGAATTTCTGGTTTCTTTGGAGACTCAGGTTATAATGTGTTTTGCTGGGGCAGACGGGTGGAAGAATGTTTTGCTGAAGCAGACACAAGTGATGTTTAGAAAGAATGTAAATCAGAAGTATAATTTCTTGAGTTCTTTGTATATATTGGATATTAGCCCTCTATTGGATGTAGGATTGGTAACGATCTTTTCCCAATCAGTTGGTTACTATTTTGTCTTATTGACAATGTCCTTTGCTTTACAGAAGCTTTACAATTTTATGAGGTCCCACTTGTCAATTCTTGACTTTAGAGCATAAGCCATTGGAGCATAGAGCATAACAGAAGTTCAGGAACTTTTCCCCTGTGCCTAGGTACTTGAGGGTCTTCCCCACCTTCTCTTCTCTTAGTTTCAGTGTATCTGGTTTTAAGTGAAGGTCTTTTATCCACTTGGATTTGAGCTTTGTACAAGGGGATATGAGTGGATTGATTTGCATTTTTTTACATGCTGACCTCCAGTTGAACCAGCACCATTTGCTGAAAATGCTGTCCTTTTTCCACTGGATGGTTTTAGCTCCTTTGTCAAAGATCAAGTGACCATAGGTATGTGGGCTCATTTCTGGGTCTTCAATTCTATTCCATTGATCTTCCTGCCTGTATCAGTACCAATACTATGCAGTTTTTATTACTATTGCCCTGTAGTACAGTTTGAGGTCAGGGATGGTGAGTCCCCCCGAAGTTCTTTTGTTGTTGAGAATGGTTCTCGCTATCCTGGGTTTTTTTGTTGTTCCAAATAAATTTGCAAATTGTTCTTTCTATCTCTATGAAGAATTGATTTGGAATTTTGATGGGGATTGCATTGAATCTATAGATTGCTTTTGGCAAGATGGCCATTTTTACTAAATTAATCCTGCCAATCCAGGAGCATGGGAGATCTTTCCATCTTCTGAGGTCTTCTTCTATTTCTTTCTTCAGAGACTTGAAGTTCTTGTCATATAGATCTTTCACTTGCTTGGTTAGGTTCACTCCAAGATATTTTATATTGATTGTGACTATTGTGAAGGGTGTCATTTCCCTAATTTCTTTCTCAGCCTGTTTATCTTTTGAGTATAGGAAGGCTACTGATTTGGTTGAGTTGATTTTATATCCAGCCACTTTACTGAAGTTGTTTATCAGGTTTAGGAGTTCTCTGATGGAAATTTTAGGGTCACTTAAGTATACTATCATATCATCTGCAAATAGAGAAATTTTGACTTCTTCCTTTCCTATTTGTATTCCTTTGATTTCCTTTTGTTGTCTAATCGCTCTACCTAAGACTTCCAGTACTATACTGAATAGGTAGGGTGAGAGTGAACAGTCTTGTGTTTCTTACAGCATCTTCTGAATAACAATCCTCTCACTTGCAGACAAGAGTAACCTCATCCCTTCTTTTCAATCTACACATTTCTATTCCCTTTTCTGGTTTTACTACACTTTTCTAGGACTTGCTCTAAGATATTTAGTAGGACTGGTGAGAGTGAAACCCTAAAATCGTGAAGCATAGGGATACATGGGACATCTAATGCAAAATGCTTTCATTAGGTAGGTGTTTTGCTTAGGTAGTATGCTTAGAAATCTACATTGCTAAGGAGAAGGAAGGGCTCTGACTGGAATATAAATAGATATCTCAGTAACAATACACTAAATCTCTCCCAAAGACTTTGTCTTTAGCTACTAGGCCCATTTTTTAAAATATGCTTGAACCACGTGCCAGCAATCTTTGCTTAGGAAACTTGATCATGCAAAAAACGGGAAGTTATTCTTGCAATATCGTTACCAGCAGAGAGATGAAAAATCGTGTGAGAATGTGCAGACTGTGCTGTTGTTCCGCACAGGTGCTGGACGGGGTCTCCGAGGTTAGCAGCACGCACTGCTCTTCCAGATGACCTACAGTAATGGCCATAACTGTATAACTCCAGTTCCAGGCGATTGGTCCTCTCCACTGGCCTCAGCAGGCACCAAGCACACGTGCAGAGTGCTCTTAGCTACAGATAGGCAAAGCACACATACACATAAATAAAGATAAATATTTTTAAATTTAAAAATGAAGTAAGTAACAAGAGCAGGCACATGTCAGCACTGGTTGTGTTGTGCCCTGGTTCTGATAGTCAAGGGAGTAGAGAAGATGTGGCTGTGCCCAGCGGGCCGCAGTGCCCCCAGGGCCGCAGTGCCCCCAGGGCTGCAGTGCCCCCAGGGCCGCAGTGCCCCCAGGGCCACAGTGCCGGCTCTCAGACCTTCCTCTTCGTCTGACTGGGGATATGGTCTAGGTCATGAGTTTATACATGATGTGACTCGAAATTATTAGCTGAAGCTAGGCGTGGCAGTCTTCACATATGGAGATATGTGAAATAGGATGGATTTTGTGATCATTTAAAATCTAATGACAGCTTCATTCAGTCTCCAGCATATTTTTTCCCATAGGATCTTCCCAACAATATGATTTACCAAGTCGCCATCAAGTCTCTTCCTCAGGACTGGCTGTGGTGTGAAACCTGGTGTGACGACGAATCTAAAGAGAGAGCCAAGACCATCGACCTGGTAGGAGCTATACAGAAGGTTCCCATTTGAGCATGCTGTTTGACAAGTCACAGGGGACACACACAGCACTGCCTCAGTTCCTTGCTTAGTCTCTTACGCATTTAGTACAGAGCTGTGCTCAGGGCCCTAAGCTGCCCGCAGGGGTGCTGATTGTAAGGACAGCGGTATAAAGGGAACCCGTGACAAAGATAAATTCAAAAGAAAGTGTAAACGGAACATGTGAGCCCCAGGGGAACTGTGAGAAGAGCATGTCTGTGAATTGTGGGCAGAGAAGCAGAAAACCAAAGTTTTCAGTCAGTCAATCAATAAACTAGGGATAGAGAATAGACAAGACCAAAGAAGAACTTTACCACAGTATATTATAGTTAAAGCCTAAGTACATAGAAAAGGAAAATACATGTATGCTTCAAGGGGCAAACCCCAGTTTATTTATGAAAGCAGGTCTATCAGAATAAAAGCATATTTCTCAGAAGATACTTTAGAAACCATGAAGGCTTTGAACAATGTATTTCAATCTCTGGAAGACCACAGCTGCCAAGCCAGAATACCAAATCTATCAAAACTAAAGGAAGGAGAAAAGCGTTTCTGCCATCGCTCTACTATGTAGTTTACTATAGAAGGTAACAGAACTCGGGAGCACGTCTTGCATCCTGAAGTCCTCCTGTTTGGTAGGAGTTGGTGATGTGTCTGCAACCACGTGTAAGAGGAGAGGAGCTTGTGGTTTTGGATGGACAGGTCTCTCCTAGCAGTAGCACACAGAGAAAGGAGGGATGGCATGAACTTTGGTGTTAACACAAATCAGCTCTTCTTCAGAAACACTTAAAAATTAAAGAACATAGGACTAGAGAGATGGCTCGGTAGTTAAGACAAGGCAGAAAGCATCTACAATGTTTGCCAAAATACCACAAGCATGTTCTCTAGCCCTATGGGCAATATGTTGCCAATACTGTGTCCTTCTGACAGCTCCTGAGCTGGGGCTCCACGTGACATCACTCCAGCACTGCTGTCTTCCAGAACCCTACCACAAGGCCCAGGATGTCCCACTTACAATGTCCAACCCCATTCTAATCCAAAATCCCAAAGTGTTCCATACTTCTCCAAAAACCAGATAGGACAGGCCTGTCACACCAACAGCCAGCCACCCCACCCCAGTAACAACCTCTGTCTCACCTGTCTATGGCTGTCATAAGACACCATGATCAAGACAACTTACAGGAAAAAAAGTGTTTACTGGGGTTTTACAGTCGCATAGGATTAGAATCCGTGACCATCAAGGCATGGGGCATGACAACAATCAGGCAGGCATGGCGTTGGAGTGATAGCTGAGAGCTCACATCTTGTTGCACAAGCACAAGACAGAAAGAGCTAACTGGCAGTGTTGTGGACTTTTGAAATCTCAGAGTCCATCCCCAGTGACACCTCTGCTGGCCAGGCCACCCCCACCCCCCACCCCACCCCCATCTTGCCCAAACAGTTGCACCTATGAGGAACCAAGCATTCAACTGTGTGAGCCTGTGGGGCCATTCTCGTTCAAACCACCACGTGAGCTCAATAGAAAGAGTAAAACTCCTGTTAGGAGGGAGGGTCTTGGGAACTAGGGTACCAGTGAGCTGCTGCTCAGGGCCTTTTCTTAAAGGACATGTGGCAGAAACTCGAAAGAGTTGTAGAGAAGGACCATGTTCTGGTATGCCAGATTGGCCCAGCCAAGGTGTCCAGGTGCTTCCTCTCAGTTTCTGTCACCTCCTCACTTAGAGCTCCCAGGCAAGGGTGAGCAGTAACATAGAACTCTCAGGCATCCCTGACCTCCAGCAAGGGCATTTTCAGAACAGCTGCTTTGGGCTTGCTTCCCTGGCTAACCATTTTCTATCTCCTGTCATCATCTGTAGTAGCTTGAGGCATACCATTGTGTCGCTAAGATTTGAGTCCAGGCTTGTCTCCAAGTCTTTGTGGTCCCCATTGAAAGAATTTGGACAAGACTCACAGTGCAATATAGATTATTGTGGAGTAGAGCAAGCACACAGAGAAAGTACTGCTCTGGTCTACGTCGTAAGCATGTTTTGTGTTATGTTTTATGAGCTGCAGCCAATGTTAGGTCTGTCTTAGAGCAGGAAGGGACAGACACAGTGGTGTGATGCAGACAGACTGAGGCAGACTGTACATTGTTCTTTACCAGAAAGCTTCCAGGTGTGCTCTCTCTCAGACTTCTAATCAGTAAGTAAGGTCATGCTGTTCTGGCCCTTCCTTTCACAGGCTCTGACTATAAAGGAGTGGACAGGCCAGCCCCAGCCCGGTGTCCTTCTGTCTGGCTAGTGTCTAGCCAATCAGTACACAGTGGGCTGTGCTTTTCGTAATTGCATTGCATCACGTCTGCCCCAGTGACAGACTCAGGACCCCAAGTATTTCCTGTTTCCTAGAATGTGCCTTGTTGTTGTTTCTGTTTTACTCACAATTTTTGTTTGAATTGTAGTGCAATAATCCCAAAACAAAAGAACCCAAACTAGAAGCTGCTGCAAGGATTGTTCCAGAATGGGTCAAATATGATACAGAAATCCGGACACTAATAGATCATCTTGAAAATAACAAGAAAAGTGCAAGTAAGTGCATGTTCTGCAGCAACGCGTGATATCTGTGCTGTGCTGATCAGCTCAGGCTGGGCCACAGGCTGGTCTTAGTGAGGCCGTGAGTGCACTGTTGGTATTTCATTAAGAAAGCATACGATGTGATTCAGATTTCATTCTAGGAACTGGAGAGCTGGCTCACCGAGCTCATGCAGGAGCTGCTCCTGCGGGGCACTCGGGTCCAATCCCAGCATCCACACGGTGGCTCACAGGCATCTGTAACTCCATGGACACTGATCGCTCACGTGGCACACACAGATATATGCAGGGAAAATGCACATAAAAAAGAAAATGAACAAATCTAATACAAATCTAATACAAATAAAAAATTAAATTTTTATTTTACAAGACTAAACTCACACATTTTATTAAAATGTATATTACATTATATATATATATATATTTTTACATATATACTAATGGCTCTCTCTACATCATTTAAGCACATTCAAGACAGAATATAGCTTTAACTCACATATATATATATGTCAATAGGTAGTGTATTTACTAAAATAGACGATAGAAACAAAGGAAATTTTATTTCTAAGCTTATTCTGAATTTTCCAAATGTGAAAACCCTAACAAGCCCTCAAAACAATAAAAAAATAAAAGTCATACATAGCTCTCTCACACACACACACACACACACACACACACACACACAAAAAAAAAAAAAAAAAAAAAAAAACCCTTACCTCCTACCTTGAGAATTTTCATTTCTGACCCAGGCTTCCCTTGTTCAATCCTAATATCCTTAATCATGAGTTGAATGTCTTAAACTAGATTTTCTTTCACTTATATTTAAAAGTTGCCATTTTTTCACCCAAAATAACCATTCAGCAAAAGGGCTTGTCTTTCTAGGAGTCTATTAGCTTCACGCAGCAGATCTAATGTGTGCCATGTTGTTACAAATTCATACGTATTCTCTCATACAGTACACTTCAGCCGCAGCCTCCCCTTTCTTACTCCTCCCGCATACACAGCCAGGTACACTTGAGAAAAGAAAGACCTCCCAGGGATGTCGACTGAACAGGCATAGCAAGATGCAGGAAGACTCAGCACCTCCCCTCATATTACAGCTGAGGAGGTAACCCAGTAGGAGGAAAAAGGTCCCCAGAACAGACAAGAGTCAGAGACACCCCCACACACACACCCAGGGTTAGGAGTACCACAGTAAGATCAAGCTACAGGAAGGTGACATACACAGAGGACCTAGATGAGACCCATGCAGGCTCTGTGATTGTAGCTTCTATCTCTGTGAGCCCCTATGAGCCCTGGTTAGCTAATTCTGTTGGCCATGTTGTCCTGGTATCCTCAACCCCTCTGACTCTACACTGCTGCCACCCCTTGGTTCTGAGTGTCTGACCTGCCCCCACCAGCTGTTGGAAGAGCCCTCTGATGACATTTGGAGTGGGCATTGATCTGAGAGTAGCGGGGTATCGTTAGGAACCCTTTCACTGACTTTTTAACCAGTCATGTTTGGTTCTGCTCTAGGTCTCTAGGCCATCCAGGTCCCAGTTCCTAGACATCCAGGCAGTTTTAGGCTTGGGCTCCCACTTGTGGTGTGGGCCTCAAGTTAGACCATCATTGGTAAGCCATTTCTCCAAGCTCTGAGCCACCATTGCCACAGCACATCTTGCAAGCAGGACAGGGTCAAAGGTTTTGTAGCTGGTTGGTGTCCCAATCAACTGGATGATTTTCCTGATTACAGAAGATGGTTGGTTTGAGTTCCGTGTCCCCAATTACCAGGAGTCTTCACTAGGGTCACCCTCATGGATTCCAGGGGGTTTCTATTACACCAGTTTTCACATTGCTCCCAAATCCCACCAGTTCCAGTCATTTCTTCCAAGACTCTCCCTCCACTCCTCCCTCTGCACCAGACCCCTCATCCCTACCCACCTGAATCCCACCTGTGAAATATATTCTATTCCCCCTTCCCGGGGAGATCCTTGTGTCCGCCCTGAGCCCTCCTTGTTGCTCGTCCTCTCTGGGTCTGTGGGTTGAGGCGTGATTATCCTCTGCTTCATAGCTAACATCCACTTGTAAGTGAGTACACACCACGTTTGTCTTTCAGGGTCTGGGTCACCTCACTCGGTGATTTTTTTATTGGATATTTTATTTATTTACATTTCCTTTTTATAATATTTTTATTGGATATTTTATTTACATTTCAAATGTGATCCCCTTTCCCCAGTTCCCCCCCACCCAGGAGCCCCATATCCCATCCTCCCTCCTCCTGCTTCTATGAGGATGTGCCCCCACCCACCCACTCCCACCTCCCCACCCTCGAATTCCCGCACACTGGGGCATCCAGCCTTCGTGGTATGAAAGATCTCTTCTCCCACCTATGCCCAACAAGGCCATCTTTCCCTACACATAAAGCTGGAGCCATGGGTCCCTCCCTATGTGCTCCCAGGCTGGTGGTTTAGACCCTGGGAGCTCTGGTTGGTTGGTATTGTTGCTCTCCTCATGGGGCCACAAACCCTTTCAGCTCCTTCAGTCTTCTCTCTAACTCCTCCATTAGGAACCCTTGATCAGTTCAATGGTTAGTTGTGAGCATCTGCCTCTGAATATGTCAGACTCTGGCAGACCTCTAAGGAGACAGCTATATCAGGATCCTGTCAGCCTGTCAGTATGCACTTCCTGGCATCCACACAAGTCACCTTTGGTGACTGCACATGGGATAGATACCCAGGTGGAGCAGTCTCCAGACGACCCCTCCTTCAGTTTCTGTCCTACACTTTGTCTCCATATTTGCTCCCATGAGTATTTTGTTACTCCTAAGAAAGACCGAAGCACCCACACTTTGGTCTTCCTTCTTCATGAGATTCATGTGGTCTGTGAGTTGTATCTTGGGTGTTGCAAACTTTTGGGCTAATATCGAATTATCAGTGAGTGCATACCATATGTGTTCTTTTGTGATTAGGTTACCTCTCTCAGGATACATTCTAGTTCCATCCATTTGCCTAAGAATTTTACGAATTCATTGTTTTTAATAGCTGAGTAATACTCCATTATGTAAATGTACCACATTTTCTGTATCCATTCCTCTGTTGAAGGGTATCTGAGTTCTTTCCAGCTTCTGGCTATTATAAATAAGGCTGCTATGAACACATAGTGGAGCATATGTCCTTGTTATATGTTGGAGCATCTTCTGGGTATATGCTCAGGAGTGGTATAGCTGGATCCTCAGGTAATGCTATGTCCAGTTTTCTGAGGAACCGCCAGACTGATTTCCAGAGTGGTTGTAGCAACTTGCAATCCCACCAACAATGGAGGAGTGTTCATCTTTCTCCACATCCTTGCCAGCATCTGCTGTCACCTGAGTTTTTGATCTTAGCCATTCTGACTGGTGTGAGGTGGAATCTCAGGGTTGTTTTGATTTGCATTTCCCTGGTGACTAAGGATGTTGAACATTTCTTTAGGTGCTTCTCAGCCATTTGAATTTCCTTAGTTGAGAATTCTTTGTTTAGCTCTGTACCCCATTTTTAATAGGGTTATTTGGTTGTCTGGAGTTTAATTTCTTGAGTTCTTTGTATATATTGGATATTAGCCCTTTATAAGATATAGGATTGGTAAAGATCTTTTCCCAATCAGTTAGTTGCCGTTTTGTCTTATTGACAATGTCCTTTGCCTTACAGAAGCTTTGCAACTTTATGAGGTCTCATTTGTCAATTCTTGATCTTAGCGCATAAGCCATTGGTGTTCTGTTCAGGAACTTTTCCCCTGTGCCTAGGTATTCGAGGGTCTTCCCCACCTTCTCTTCTATTAGTTTCAGTGTATCTGGTTTGATGTGAAGGTCCTTTTTCCACTTGGACTTGAGCTTTGTACAAGGAGAAAAGAATGGATCGATTTGCATTCTTCTACATGCTGACCTCCAGTTGAACCAGCACCATTTGTTGAAAATGCTGTCTTTTTTCCACTGGATGGTTTTAGCTGTTTTGTCAAAGATCAAGTGACCATAGGTGTGTGGGTTCATTTCTGGGTCTTCAAGTCTATTCCTTGATCTAAATGGAGAGAAACTTGAAGCAATCCCACTCAACTCAGTGACTGGACAAGGCTGCCCATTCTCTCCCTACCTATTCAGTGTAGTACTCGAAGTCCTAGCCAGAGCAATTAGACAACAAAAGGAGGTCAAAGGGATACAAATTGGAAAGGAAGAAGTCAAAATACCACTATTTGCAGATGATATGATAGTATACTTAAGTGACCTCAAAACTTCCACCAGAGAAACCTGATAAACAACTTCAGCAAAGTGGCTGGATATAAAATTAAGTCAAACAAATCAGTAGCCTTCCTCTGCTCAAAGGATAAACAGGTTGAGAAGGAAATTAGGGAAACAACAGTAGTCATAAATAATATACAATACCTTGGTGTGACTCTAACCAAGCAAGTGAAAGATCTTTCTGACAAGAACTTCAAGTCTCTGAAGAAAGAAATTGAAGATCTCAGAAGATGGAAAGATCTCCCATGCTCATGGATTGGCGGGATTAATATAGTAAATACGACCACCTTGCCAAGAGCAGTCTACAGATTCAATGCAATCACTATCAAAATTCCAACTCAATTCTTCCATAGAGTTAGAAAGAGTAATTCTCGCCAGCAGTGGTGGCACACGCCTTTAATCCCAGCACTTGGGAGGCAGAGGCAGGCGGATTTCTGAGTTCAAGGCCAGCCTGGTCTACAGACTGAGTTCTAGGACAGCCAGGGCTCCACAGGGAAACCCTGTCTCGAAAAGAAAAAAAACAGAGAGAGAGAGAGAGAGAGAGAGAGAGCAATTCACAAATCCATTTGGAATAACAAAGAATCCAGTATAGTGAAAACTATTCTCTACAAGAAAGGATCTTTTCTAGTTCCATTCATTTGCCTGAAAATTTCATGCCATGGTTTTAAAAGCTGAGTAATACTCCAATGTCTGAATGAACCACCTTTTTAAATCCCTTCTTCCTTAGGGACATCTAGGTTGTTTCCAATTTCTGGCTATTATAAGCAAAGCTGCTATGAACATAGCTGAACATCTTTGTGGTAGACGGAAAGTTCTTTGAATACATGTCCGAGAATGGTATAGCTGGGTTTTGAGGTAGATGGATTCCCAATTTTCTGAGGAACTGACTTATTAATTTCCACAATGGCTGTGTAAGTTTACACTCCCAGCAGCTATGGAGGAGCGTTCCCCTTGCTCTACACTCTCACCAGCATGAGCTGTCACTTCTGTTATTGGTCATAGCCATTCTGAGATTTATACGTGGAATCCCAAAGTCATTTTGATTTGCATTTCCCTGATGGATAAAGATGTTAAACATTTCTTTCAGTGTTTCTTGGCCATTTGAGATTCCTCTGTTGAGAATTCTGTTTAAGTCTGTACCCTATTTTTAATTGGATTATTTGGTTCGTTGATTTCTAATTTCTTGAGATATATATACATATATTGGAAATTAGACCTCTGTTGGATATGGAGTTGGTAAAAATCTTTTCCCAATCTGTAGGATGCCTCTTTGTCCAATGATGATGTCTTTTTCCTTACAGAAGTTTCAGTTTCATGATGTCCCGTTTATTAGTTGTTGATCTTAGTGGCTGTGCTGTTCTCTTCAGGAAGTTGTCTGCTGTACCAGTGAGTTCAAGAGTCTATATGTGTGTGGACTTAATGTCTGTCTGGTCTTTGATTTGATTCCCTTGATCAGTGTCTGTCTTTATGCCAGTACCATGTGGTTTTTATCACTGCAGCTCTGCTTTACGACTTGAATTGGGAATGATGAGGCCTCCAGCAGTTCTGTAATTGGTCAGGATTGTTTTAGCTGTCCTGGGCTTTTTGTTTTTCCATATGAAGTTGAGAATTGGCCTTTCAAGGTCTGTAAAGAATTGTGCTGGAATTTTGATGGGGATTGCTTTGAATCTGTAGATTGCTTTTGGTAGGATGGTCATTTTTACTTGGTAATTCTACAGATTTATGAGCAATGGAGGGCCATCCATCTGATTTTTTTTCTTTCTTTTTTTCAGACTTGAAGTTCTTGTCATACAGGTCTTTCACTTGCTTAATTAAAGTTACTCCAAGATACTTTATGTAATTTGATACTATTGTGAAAGATGTTATTTCCCTAATTTCTTTCTCAATTTTGTTGGTCATTTGTGTCTAGGAGGATACTGATTTATTTTGAGTTAGTCTTGTGTCCAGCTACTTTCCAGCAGGACTTTCCTGTGGGATTTTAAGGCTCACTTGTGTGTGCTATTGTATTAACTACAGACAGTGATACTTTGACTTCCTGTCCAATTGTTTTCTCCTGATCTCTGTTATTCTTCTTATTTCCCTGGCTAGAACTTAAAGTACTATATTGGGTAGCTATGGAAAGAGTAGGCTGCCTTATCTTATTCCTGATCTTAGTGGAAATGCTTTTAGTTTCTCTCCATTTAATTTGATCTTGGCTATAGGCTTGCTGTAAATTGCCTTTTCTGTTTTGATATGTTCTTTTTATCTGTAATCTCTCCAGGACTTTTACCATGAAGGGCTGTAAGATTTTGTCCTTGGCTTTTCTGGCATCTAATGACATGATCATGTGGGTTTTGTTTTTCTTTGTTTGTTTATATGGTGAATCACATGGACTGATTTTCTTGTTGAATCAACTTTAGGATGAAGCTTACTTGATCTTAGTGAATTATCTTTTTGATGAATTCTTAGATTTCATTTTAGAATATTTTGTTGAGTGTTTTACATCTCGGTTTAAAGGGGAAATTGGTCTGTAATTCTCTTTCTTAGTTGAATTTATGTGTGGTTTGGATATTAGAGTTACTGTGGCTTTATAAAATGAATTTGGCATTTGTAGTAAGAATTTTTGTTTCTTAAAAAAAAAAAAAATGCTTTAATTCTTTGCTTTCATCCCGGTGTGGGATATAGGGCTGCTTCAGATGTTCACAGCAGCTGCTTGTGGATTTCCTCATATTCTAGCAGGGGCATGATTTTGCCAGCTCAGATAGTTTTGTGACTGTGTGATGTTTGGGCATTTTTTAGATAGTATATAAATGCTAGAACCCCGATAGGGGTTTGGTTTTGGTGATGGGTTGTTGGTTAGTTGCTTGTGGTTGCTTGTGGTTGCAGTTTGTTAAGTAGTTGTGTGCAAAGAAGAAACAAGAGGAGGGAATGAGCCATCCTGATAGGGAAGACCAGACCTGACCCTAAGGAGCTCGGTGCCCGGTGTCAGCAGGAAGTAGTCAGTCTGGTGATGATGGCACCTTTGCCCTCTATCCTTTTCCCCCACTATCTAGTGTTAGAGGACTGAGAAGTGGAAGTAAAGGGTGGAAAAGGGTGGAATTAAAAAGAACCAACAAAGTTAGCCAAAGGCCAGCTGCAGACAATTTCCTTCCTGTTACCATTTTGTGAAATAATTTGAGGAGGATTAGCATTAGCTCTTTGAAAGTATAGTAAAATTCTGTGCTAAAACTGACCCTCAGCCATTTTTTTGGGTTGGAAAACATTTAATGACTGCTTCTTTTTTTCTAGGATTTATAGGTCTATTTAAGTCATTTATCTGAAATTGATTTAACTTTAGTAAGTGGTATCTTATCAAAACAATCTTCATTCCTTTTAGACTTTCCTATTTTGTGGAGTAGAAGCTTTTTTTTAAGTATGATCTAATGATTCTTTGGGTTTCCTCAGTGTCTGCTGTTATGTTAATCTGTATATTCTCCCTCCAACTTTTAGTTTGGATAAGGATTTGGCCATCTTGTTGATTTTCTCAAAGAACCAAGTCTTTGTTTCATTGATTCTTTGTATTGTTCTCTTGCTTCTGTTTCTTTGATCTCAGCCCTGAGTTTGATTACTTCCTGCCGTACACTCCTCTTGGCTTTGCTTGATTACTT
>JANHMN010000001.1:256408781-256426374 GCA_030674055.1 Rhabdomys pumilio | reverse complement strand
GGCACACCACCCCACGAGGGCACACCACCCCACGAGGGCACACCACCAGGGTCCTTTTTTACTGGGTTCGACCATCTCCCGCCTCACAGCAGCACCAGAGAAGGCTGGTAGAATGGAACTTTAGGTACACTTAAGCCCCAACCCTGAACAATACTCTTTCCTAGCTGTTCCATGCATTCCAGTTAAGGCAGTACCTTCCTTTCCCTCCTCGCTCACTGCATTACTTAAGGCATCCAATTTATACTGCAATTAATTTCTGACATATCAGATTTAAAGCTGGGTGGGAGTCAGGTACAGGTGGATCTCTGAGTACAAGGCCAGCCTGGTCTACAGAGAGAGTTCGAGGACACAGTGAAACTATGCTTTGGGGGGAAAAATTTATAATAGCTTCCTTTTCTCATCTTGTGATTTGAAAGATTAATTTACATGTCTCATTTCTAGATGAGTAATATGCTGGAAAGTCCAGATTTTTGAATATGACTGTCTTTGCAAGGACATTCTTTAATAAAATGACCTGGGTTAGATAGTTTTATGTCAACTTGACAGAACCTAAAGTCATCTGAGAGGAGGAAGCCTCGATTTAGAATTTGTCCTCATAAGATTGGGCTGTAGGCAAGCCTGTAGGTAAATTTTCTTAGAGATTGGTAAGAGGAGGGCCCAGCCAATTGTGGGTGATACCACCATCCCTGGGCTGGTGGTCCTGGCTTCTGTTAAGAAAACAAACTGAGTAAACCATGAGGAACAAGTAAGCAGCACCTCTCCATGGCCTCTGACTCAGCCCCTGCCTTCAGGTTCCTGTCATTTGAGTTCCCATCCTGAAATTCTCCAGTGAACAGTGTGAAAATGTAAGCCAAATAAACACTTTCCTCCCCAGCTTGCTTTGGTTATTATGTTTCATGACACCAATGGTAACCCTAACTCGGACAGAAATCAGCTCCTGGAGTGGCCAATGCTCTGAGTGCCCTGACCATCATGTCTAGGGGAGATTATTAGAGGGCCTTGGGATGCTGGACTTGAAAAGCTGTTGAGAGATCAGTGAGCTGTTCTGGAGAACCTGAGAAGGTAGGAATGTAGAGAAGAGTGAAAACAATGGCGTCTGTTTCAGAGGGAAGCAAAGACTCTACCTGGTCATTCGTGTGAAGAATCTGTGGTTCTGATCAGCTGGAGCTGAAGAATTAGCTCTGGTTAACAAGAGATCAGAACCACTAATGTGGAACCTTTACTCTGCTGGGACAGAAGGATCAGCTCTGATGAAGATGAGACCAACATCAGAAGTGGTCTTCTAGGAAGTGTTTCCTGAGTCACACACACGCTGTGTTCTAGAAGTTATACAGCACGCTGGCAGCCAGCTCAGTAGTGTCCACCTCCCAGTGCTGCTGCTATTTCAGAAGACATGAAGTGGTCAGGGAGAGCAGCTGAGGCTTGGCACCATGAGAAGAGCAAAAGAGGGGCTATTGGTGAGTGTGCAGCCCTACTGCAGCAGACCCCATCATTTTAGAGTTGTCAATACCATGGGAAAAACACCAACAGTAGCAGCTGTGCAGCGGAGTCAGTCTGACCCTAGAAGACAAGCTGTGTGCACAGAGAGCAGAGCCAGGGACGTGACCCAAGCCCCCGGGAGAAGCCCAGAAGACCATGAGTGAATACTGGGCACTGAGTTATTTATACAGTTGGAGTTGTGTTTTACTGTGACCAGAATGTCCATCCCTCTTGAAATATTTATTTTTATATTTTTTTTTTACATTATAGGAGCCTAAATTGAAACACTTAGATTTTAAGACTTTTGATTTTAAGTTTGAATTTGTAAGACTGTAAGATGTTTTATATTGTGATGTTTACATTACTGTGTGATCTTGGGGGTGAACAAAGAAGGAAAGGTAGAGGCTTTACAGTGGTGTGCTTGTGTGTCACACTGATAAGTTGTGTGTCAACTGACAAAAGCTAAAATTATCTGAGAGGAAGGAACTTAACTGAGAAAATGCCTCCATACAGGCAAGCCTGTAGGGCATTTTTAAACTGGTGATTGATGGGGAAGGGCCCAGCCCCCTGTGGGTGGTGCCATCCCTAGGCTGATGTTCTACAAGAAAGCAGGCTGAGGAAGGCAGTGAGCAGCAAGCACTCCTGTATGGCCTCTACATCAGCTCCTGCCTCCAAGTTCCTGCCCTGTTTGAGCTCCTGTCCTGAGGTTTTCAGTGATGAACAGTGATGTGAAGGGTTGCTTAGTCATAGTGTTTCCTCACCGGGGCTGTGGGGTGGGGGTGGGGACTTTACATTCTGTAACTGAGTAGTTTTCACTTTCTCCAGCCTTAAAGAAAAAAAAAAGTGATACATTTACCTAGGCTGAAAATTAGAATGTGAATACAGCCCTTTTGTCAACTCAGTCCATGATTTTGTATGAAATAAAAGTATAAATAGATTTCTGAGATGCATTTTCTTAAAATTTTAACTCAAAGGCTAAACATGAATCAGAAGCAAGAAAGTAGTAGATATGACCATAAATATTTTTATTAAATGTGAAAATACACGGGCATAAAAATATTGCCCATATTCATTGACACGTGTAAGCCCAAGTTGAAATAATTTTAGTTCCTTTTTTATTAAAACACTAAATTGAGATGGATTAAGTAAGGTTTGGCCCATTTAAAACAAATATAAACTTAGGAGTAATAATTTAAGTTAGCAAACATCTCTAATTCTTACCTCCCCTGTGCCCTGCACTTGTTTGCACAGGTATTTCAACCACAGACAGCACAATAGCCTGTTGTTACTGTACACAAAGCCACGCAGTGGCTAATTTTACTCTTAAATCATTCAGCAAATGAGATCATCTGTTTAAAAAAAATACCTCCCCCTTTTAACATCATTTGAAATTACAGAATAAATTCTGTCACTAATAGAAAAGGACTGATAGGATCTGGAAAAAGATTGGCTCTTAGAGATTACAATTTCCTCTCCTTCCTTCACTACAGAAAGTCAATACAGACAAGAAACCCATCTTCACTCACCAGTTACCCAGGGATGTATCTGTAAGGCAGGTCGGCACATGCGGGGCCTGCAGAGTCAAGTCTACATGCCAGCTTCTGACCCAGGAATAGATAATGGGGACTACTGACATTTTTTACTTAGTTATCCGTAATCCTCTCTCACACTCATTTTAGGGATATGTGTTTAAATTTGTTATTTTTGATGTGGGGCCTAAAGTCACAGTGACATGCTATACTGCAGCCCCACATTCTGGCATTACAGGCATGAGCCACCATGCCTGCTTACATTTAAAATACAAAATCTAATTCCATTCATTATCAGAATTCCAGTGACAAATCTGCATAGTGCTATTTAAGAACAGACTTTTAACACTGACTACTGATATTTTTAAATTAAGATGTCAGATCCAATTCACATTAATAAACTACTGAGATTTTTTCAGGTTTTCTTCTATTCATAGTAAGAAAGAGTAAAGTATTAGAACTGAGAAATAAAAGGAGTGGCCCCCAAAGGAGATGCTTTTCCTTCTTCCTGAGCGATGAGCTCTGGCCACAGCCCAGTGACACTGCACTAAGAAGTGCACCATGAAGGAAGGGCCATCTGTGAAGAGAACAGAGCTCAGCCAAGGTGAACGCTGGTCCTATTTCCCCAGAACGACCACAAAAGTCACCTGCAGTTCCTAAACACAGATGCTGGGATGTAGAAGTAGCTCTGCAGTAAGAGAGAAGAAAGAGGCATAGAATGCATTTTCAGTACTGTGGTTCAATGTCAGGCAGGTAGCAGGAACCACTGTTGCCACACTGTGACTCCTCTGGGTCAGGCTGGACACTGAAGACAGCTGACAGCATCCAGGACAGGTCATCCTTATCTCTCATCAGCTCTCACAAGAGAGCTACCTCATCTCCTGCCATGGCGTCTGCCTTTGGTATCAAAGTTTGCAATGACAAAACCTAATCCTCAATTGCTTGGGGAAAGAAAAAAGAAAACCTCTTTGGGAAATGAGTTAGGAGGCAGGTAGATCTGGGACCCGTGCTGTGCAGCACACCTTCAGCCCTGTCAGCATCCCTCTGGCTCCACACTCTCCATCGCTCTCAGTGGGAGTGTAAGCACCCTGATGCCTCCTTTGTTCTGCTAGTGAACACTGGGCTTGGCAAAGCTCACAGATGCTGTCACTCCAGTTGACAACTGTCAGTGACAACATCACAAAAGGAGTCAGACTGAAAGACAACTATATAAAATAAGTAGTTAGCATGAGATTACTACGATTTGAAAAACATACAAAAATGCTTTTTATTTTTCATTCAATGTTTCACACTGGCTTGAACTGATTTAATATTTTGGTGGAGGCCCTGGCAGGGAACTCACTATGTAAACCAAGCTGACTCAAACTCTTAAGAATCCACCTGCTTCTGCCTGTCTCTCCTGCTAGGATGAAAGCTGCAAGTTTTCTTGCCAGCCTTGAATTTTGAGATACTGAAGCAAACTGAAAGTTGAAAGGTATTTCAAAATGCACTGTTAAGTGTTCTGGTAAGAAATAGGCTCCTAAGGAGAGGCAGAAAGCACTTAAATGTTTTGCCCAACTCAACTATGTAATTCATGTTCTTGCAGTTAACACCATCTTTTTCTATGTCTGCTCAAGAATGACTATAGGTTAAGAAAATGATTTGTGCTTGGCTGATACATTCATGCTTCCTTCCCACAAGTAACTAAAATGTTTAATTTCATAAAAGCAATATATTAGACCTTTATGCTTAAAATATCTCAATGTTTTTAACAAAAAAAAAAAAAGCTTTCTAGAATAGAGGTGATAATTCTTACCAAAGTAATTCTTTTAAGTTTTCAATACAGCATCAGTAGTTCCATAAATATTCAATATTCTTGATTTAGCAACAGATTTTTAGGGCAAAAATGATTCAGTATACAAATACTGACTGGTACATTTCTTAAAGAAGTATCTGATTTAAAGTCAGAGGGACAGGAATGTTTCAGGAGGAAATGCCATCTTATTAAGTGAATGATAGAAGGTACACAGCCAGAGTTGAATGGATTTGCAAGACTCTACTTTCTTCTCGCAGAATAAACAACCAGGGAACATCCAGTCCAAACCCCAGCACACAATATAACCAGGACAGCTGGACTAAACATGTACGAGGAAGAGACGCTGCTTTACCTCACGAATGGCACCCATAATGCTCTGCTCATGTTGACAGAGCAGCTTTCCATTTCTAAACCAATTTTGTGAGGAAACTTCTACCAAATAACTTGGAACTTTGCTTTCTTAAAAAGTATTTCAAACTGACTTTCAACAGTATTGTCTAAAATACCACAGAGCCTCTTTCATATATTTTAACTTACTCTGTTTAGTTTAACAATTAAATTCAAGTGAAATTGGTATTCTATAGATATAAAATAACAACAAAAATACTTGCAGTCTACACCTGGACATATGACCTACCACCTGCTGGTAAGACAGTCTTGGTCTCTCCCCTCCTGCAGTGAGAGCTGATGACACTGGTGCCGAAATACTTGCAAGTGAATGGACTGACCACAGTCTAAGCCTAAGTGTTCCTCCGAGAGTAACACTCAGCTGTTCACACTCCTTATGAATACTGAGACACAGACTACCAAGGGCCACAGCTCCTCCTCGTGGTCAGCGCACACGCCTGGATAGAGTCTGTCTGCTCCAGGGTGACAAGTGGATAGTTAATGCTTTTGAACACCTCCATAGGGTAAATACCTCACCTCTTCTCCCAGAAGTCACAAACTGAGTATAGGCTGCCTTGTCAGAAATACAGCTTCTTGCTTCCCACCCTGACAGGTCCGTCAACCTTAAGTCTACAGTAAACACAGCTCTTTTTCTTTAAAACAACTCTTTGGTTATGGATAAACTAAAAGATTTGTTCCATTTTGTTTCCATTAGAATCCCAAACAAAATCGCCTTTAATGTTAAAAGTAATAACAAGGAGAGCAGCAGTGAGACAGCCGCTTTAATTGAAGTGGAACTTAAATCTGAACGGCCCGCCCGAGCTGAAGGGGTTAAACCCTTGCCATGAGTTCCAGCTTCTGTGGAAGGGGTTGCCACCACCGCCCTGCTGACTCTCGGCATCAAGAGGGTCTTCTCCGTCATCAAACTTCTTTCTCATTTCTAGAAAAGAAAACAAGCTAAGACTCACATATTAATCTGAGGTGTAGGTACAAAGCTTTAATGCTCAAGTCCATACTTACTCATTCCCACCCTGAAGAAAACAACCTCCAAGAGAACTCCCCAAGTCAGGCTGCCACACAGCAGCATGGCATTACTCTCACCCCCAAATGACGGCCATCAGGCTAGAACCTCAGCGAGTCCCCTCCACAAAGTACCTAAGGAGCTTCTGGAGCTATGTGGCCCAACAGGTGCCACAACACTCCACAGGCTGTTTCCTTGCAAGATGCAGACGCATGAGGGACACATGAGGCACGCTCAAGGTTGGTGACACAGGAAAGAACACATGGGGCACTCTCAGGGTTGGTAGAAGGGGACTGGACTCCCTTAACACCTCCAGATCCCTAAAGAGCCTGAGTGTGCTCCAACCAGTCACTGCATTACAATCTGCAATGCACTTTGCATTTGAGAAACACAACAGTACCTGCCATATTTAATAACAAAGTGCTTATTAGATTACAACTTACTTGGGACAAAAAGGCATTTCAATTCTGTAGTATAAATGGATGTACACCGAAAAGATTTGCTCAAGAGGCAAAATGATTTCCTCATTGTTGAACCTTTCTAGATAGAATGCCTGTCCCTATCCACAGGAAAGGCACAGAAATGCAGTCTGAATGAATTCTTAGCCTGTCTCCTTCACATACATGTCAGCAGTAGATCTGTTCACGTGACTTGGAGCAAGATTGCTGTTAACATCCATGGGGCCCAACAGCCCCAGCTGGTGATCTACTCTCATCTTTTGTAAGCCAGCTTGACATTCTGACTTCCTCACCAGGCTCCTGAGACATCTGGGAATTTGGTACCAAGAATCATCCATCACTGAGCTAGGAAGCTAACAGGAGTCTAAGACACGTCTGTATGTTCAGTGTTGTTCTTTCATATGATGACAGAAAAGAGAAAAACATCTAAGAAGTGACAGGAGCTTGTTCAAGTAGGAAACTCTTCCACACCCACTATCCTTCCACTACCATTTACCTCAGAGTTCCCAAACTCCAGGAAGAGACTGGTGAGACCGTAGCACTCGCCAGCACCCACGGCCCTCCAGCTCCCCACCCCACTGCTCCATACTGCCTGGGATGGGAACAGGCAGGAAGAGTCACTCCCTGCACCGCTTCACGAACGGAGATACCTGGATCTGAGAGGACTTCTTTAGCAGCTGCTATGTCAATGAACTTTTTCTCTGCTTTTTTCTTTTCTTCTTCATTCTGGAAATTATCTGGATGCCACTGCAGTGCTAACTTTCGGTATGCTTTAATGATTTCTTGTTTTTTGGCATTTCTGTAGGATTGGGGGAAATTATTTCATAATTGTCAGGAAAAAAGTATTCCATATTCAATATTCTTTCTACTACACCATGTACCTGAGGATTCCCAAACCCACATAGAAGAGAAAGAGTCCAACTTCCTTTAAAAAAAAAAAAACAAAAAACAAAAAACCCACAAGAGCTGTGCTGGTAGTCCTGTTTGAGAACTCAGCGGTAAACAGCTTGCCTTGCATATGTATCAACCTAAGGTTCATTCATCACAACACAGCAAACAAATACTGTAAGCTCTGTGTGTGTAAAAGGGAGGGAGGAAGAAAGAAGGTGGGAAGGAGGGAGAGAGGAAGGGAGGGAAGGAGGAACACCTGATGACACACAGCCCTGTTTTCCTAGAAGTTCCAAAGATGTAAGTCAAAGATCAAAGACTTAGCATACTCTTCTAGATAGTCAGTTTTGTTTTCCTTCCTTTTTGGTCATAGGGACGGTTGGGGACAGATGCTGAGGACTGTATGCAAGGCAAGCCCACTACCACTGAGCTAAAACCCAAGGCCTCCAGAGACACTTGTCCACTAAGCATCTTCCACTACTGTCCAGGTCTCTACAACTGCAACTTTCTGAGTCACCACACTACCATGATTTAGGGTTTTCTGGGCATTAAAAAAATTGTCACACCAGAGATGGTAGTGCAAGCCTTTAATCCCAGAGGCATATAGAGGAGAGGCAATGAATCCCTCTGAGTTTAAGGCCATCTAGATCTACATTGTGACTTCTGCCCAGCCAGGGTTATACAGTGAGACCCTGTCAATCTATTAATCAGAATAAAGCACACACACACACACACACACATACACAAAATCTCTTTTGAACCCCTTATTTTAGGTTAAGTCTACTTAATACTACTACAAAAGCTGACAGCCTATTTGGGTCTTCTTTTTTAGATAATTTTATATTTTATGTATATGTTGCTTGCATGTGTGACCAGCACGTGTGTGCAATGACAGAGAGCCAGAAGTGAAGGTCGGAACTGGAGATGGAGATGGTTGTGAGCCAGATCATGTGAGTACTGAAAGCTGAACCTGGGTCTTCTGCAAGACCAAGTGCTATTAGCCACCAAGTCCTCTCTCCAACCTGGAAAATGGGTCTTCCAGTAACAGTAGGACCTTAACTTTAGACCCAGGGAAAGCCGCCTTTTCTGTCCCACTCCAACCACAATAAGGTGTACCTCTACTTGTTAATCGTTCCAAGAGACTCGGATTGGGAACTGATGCCCTAGCCTTCATTCACCACCAGCTCCCCTCTATAGTGCACTGCGGACCTTTATAAAAGAACTGCCTGTAGCATACTGAAGAGAGTTCATGATGGCAAAGATTGTTAGAATGATAAGACTAAGATAACGTGAGTAAATAAAGTGAGCCAGGTTAAGACAAAAGGATCTCGATTCACTTTAAAGCAGTTGATTAAATACGGCATGCAAGCTTCAGTAATTCACCTTTTTACTCCCAAGATTTTATAGTAATCCCGTTTCTGTGACTGTTTGAGTAAGCGCTGGGCCTTCTCTAACCCTTCGCGAATCTGCTGATCATTTTCGTTGTGTTCCTGGGCAGCTTCATAATCCTGGATGGCTGTCAAGATATGTTTAGGAAAACGCTGTTAGGGAATTACAATCCAGTGCCTTATGCATTCTACCAGCGCACAACTGTGTCCTCAATGCCAGCCCCTCCACTCACTGTTGCTTCTAAGAGCCTAAAGAGTACCAGTTCCATCATTTTGTTTAAACCTAATTCACAGTTGAGGCTGGAATTCTCACTCCTGTTTGACAGAGCTCATGCGGTTGCTTTACTTGCCTACACTCCCACATTGTCTCCCCACACCTCCTTTAATGTTATACAGAGCAATCTTACCACCACTAAGATTTAAATGACCACTGCATAGCAAAGAAAGTAACACACTTGGAAACGAAAATCAGCATTAACATATGTGGTTAACAGTGTGGAAAACAAAAGGTACAAAGGGAGCTGGAAGAACCACCCTTTCAGTACTGCCAACGTGAGAGCAGTGTCAATCAAAACTAAAATACAGAAACACCTAGCATGATAGGTCTGAAGAAATCTACAGTACATGTTTTGAAAGTATTTGGATATCTAATAAGCAAAAAGAATCAATGAAGCAGGACTGAGATTCATCCTTAGTAAAGCTAAGGAACATTATTTATTCGTGGGTAAGCGTAGGATGCTGATTTCAGGACATCTCAATATTCCTTAGACTCAGACTCGCTATGCCTGAGACCCTGAAACCTAGGTGTGATTAAACAGTGGCTGGAAACTGAGTTTCAGTGACAGCCCTGGGTGCTGGGTCTCTGATGAGGCCTAGTTGTAGAACTAAATTTACTTGTGTCAGTTTATAGAAGAAAAATATTCAGAATCTTAAGTTTCCTCCGGAACTTGACTGGTCCTGTGTACCTTTCTTCCTCCGTGGAGCACATCTGAGCCACTGAGCACTACAGGCTAAGTCAATCTGCTCTACCAAGTCTGATGTTACTCAGGGAAGCCTGACACACATTTTCTAAATAAACAAATTAAAGGATTTTGAAACCAAATTCTATTATTTGTGGAAAAACAGTGTGGAAAAAGAAATTTCTTTGGATAACATTTATCTTGGCAACAGTTAATTGTGTAAAGAGTGTAAGAAGGAACTTGAACAAATAATAAAATGACAAGCTTAACACACTTAAGCTACTTGTTCTACACTGAAAATAAGGCAACAGTGTCAACAGACAATGTGAGCAACTCACCCAGAGGCCGGTTCCTACCCTGTGGTATTATAGGACACTATTATTGTTTGTCATCTACAGGGACTTTCTCTAACTTAGTTCACTAACTATCACAAATATTAGTGAGGTTTAAATTTACAACTACTATCCACAGCACTTACTACCATAGCCTCGGAAGAAGGTTCTCTCGGAAGGAATATGAGAGAAAAGTGTTTCAAGATACACAAATCTGCTATTCATACAAACTCTTAATTTAAGATACATTTACATTGTTTTTTTCCCAAGACACGGTCACTGTGCAGCCCGGGGCTGTCCTGGAACTTGCTCTGTATACCAAGCTGAACTCGCAGAGATCTGCCTGCTTCTGCTTTCCGAGAGCTGGGATTAAAGGTGTGCACCACCCAACTCACATCTTCATTCTTCAATTTAAACGCTGTTATTTCATTTTAAATTGAGAGCTGGTGGAGGTGCCACATACAGCACATGGAGGGCAGAGAACTGCAGTGGTTCTCTCCCCATCTACCATGAGTCCCAAACTGAACTCAAGTCAGCAGGCTTGCAGCAGGCACCGCTACTCACGGAGCCACCTCACCATCCCCATCCACCAAGCCTTCTAAGTCATACCTATTAAGTTACAGTATGCAGATTTGTCTTACTATAAAAAAAATGTAGGATTATTGGTTGTTCCATGTATATACATGATTAAAAACAGGGACTGATTAGAACCTAAAATACTTCCCACAAGCATATGGTAGCTACATAATTTTCGTTTTATTTCCTCAGATTCCACACTACGGGAGGTAATCTTTAAAACAGTAAACAACACATGATTCAAGTCTACCTCACATGCACATGCTCCTATAAGCAACCTTAAGGTCAATGTACTATTAAAAATAAAAATTAAAGTGATATAAGGAGGGTGATGTGTTGGAGAGAACAGGAGATAATTCTGATTAAAACCCATGGGAAATCATCAAAAAAATTTAAAAATTAGCAAAAAACTTCTAATTAAATGTTCATATAGTACTATTAAAAATGTGGTAAAAGAGAATACATGTAATGAGTTCTATCTTTCAATTACCATACTACTCTGTATGCTCCAGGACTGCCGTTGTTTGAGGTCCTCATAACATCTGGTAGGAAGCCTCTTAGCTCATCTCACCCTAATGTTGCTAAAGTTTGGAGGTCACAGAATCATCTTGTTAGACAACTGTAGATGCACTTTCTAGGTATGTATTATACATACTTCCATATCCCACTGACCTGGTTTCAACAGAATTCTTTCCTCAGATGCTATGCCTATTATGATCCACTAAGACAGAATAAGTACCAATTTTTCAAATTCTTAGCCATCGGCAGATAAATCTGTTCAAAATAAAAGACAACTGAACATGTGCTGGTTTCACACTTTAACCTTCAGATAGTGCAAGTCAACTTCCTTTAAATTTACCTTCATCATACATTTCCTCTATTAAATAGGCCTCTGCTCGATCTTTCAGAGCATTGACATTGTCGGGTTCCAGCTGTAAGACTTCAGAACATATTCTAATGGCTTCAACGGGCTTCTCATCCTAAAATGCAAGAAAAGAGAGGATGGGCTGGAGGTGCACCTCAGTGGTAGTGCCTGCCGCCATGCATGAGTTCCCGAGTCCAATACTCAGTGCCAAAATAAATTAAAAACAAGCATTGTGGACCAGCGAGATGGCTCAGTAGTGTGTGCACTGAATGAATGAACGAACGAGTGATTTAAGTCCATTGTGGCTGCTGTTCCATGTCTGGGAACACGCCAGCTTACCTTAGAGAAGCAGTGACAGATCCTTTCTTTTGAGCGGACTGTGTACTCGGCAACACTGGGCTCTGTTTTCATGACCGATTCATATTTGCTGATTGCATCTGTGTATCTATGAAATAAAGCAACAGTGAGGAACAAGGAGACTATTTACAAAACCGCAGGTACCGCCGTCTCCTCTCACTACGTGTTACTTAGTAAATACAATGGAGAGAGCACAAGACCTGCCTTCAAATAAATCCCTCTAACCTTAATCCAGAGTGGCCTGTTCAACACAGACAGGGGTCTCTAAAGCACGGGCTGGGGCTCGGGGAGGGGTAAACAGGCTTGTCAACAAGACTGACGACCTGAATTAATCCCTAAAACCCACATGGTGGAGAGAGCCCCAGACATATTCTCCAGGGCATGTATTTGCTTATGCTCACAAGTAAATAGAATAACAACAGTTGAAAGCATGTGGCTAGGGCATATAGGCAGTGGAAAGTTAAATGAAGAAACTCTGTGGGAACTCACTCTCTACTCTGAGGGGAACCCAGTGGTGAAGCTGCTTCAGGGCCAGCCATGCTCCTCTACGTTCAGGAAACTTGCTACCTCACCAAACTGTTTACTCTGTCACTGGCGTTTAAACACTTGTTCATGTCTCCCCAGAAAACATTCACAAAACAGACCACACACACACAAACACACACACACACACAGAGCAGGCAGCAAGCAGCAGGCAGCAGGGAGCAGCACTTGAGAGCAAACCCGGGACTTTGCATAAGTCAAAAGCAGTCACTCTGCCACTGAGGCGTAGCTCTAACCTAAGACTTCCCTGTGAAAGCAGCCTCATTCAGTGGGTGATCGTTAGTGAGCGTACCATGGAAAATATTCACCCACAAATAGGAAGAGAATATTTACTCAAGAAGCTGGATAAATGCCCAGAGAATTATGCTAAAGGAGAATACAGGCTCATCTCAAAAGGTGATAGTGTTTGTTTCCATTCCTTTCAGACTTTAAAATGGCAAAGCTGTAAACAAGGAATATACCCACTGTTGCTAGAGTCTAAGGGTGGCTGGGACAGGAGAGCAGCTGTGACTGTGAAAGGTGACCTAAGAGAGAGACTTGAGCAGTGATAGAATTATCAGCATCTTGATCATGTTAGTTTGCAAGACATTGGAGGAAACTAGGCAAAGCATTCTCAGGACAGCTGCAAAGGCACTAGAGTAGGAGATGGTCAGAGTCTACCTCCTACTAAGCACTAGTGTGGAAAGTCTTCTCTCTGACAGTCCTGGTTCAGCCCATCAAGCCCTGCGCCCCAGTGTCCACACAGACACACACAAGCCATTGCTTCATGACTCCCACTGTAAGAGGACAATGTAAATATCTACAGTTCTCTAAGAGTTCTTCTCTGACTCCTGGCCCTCACTGCTTCCGACGAGATTAAGGCTCTCTCCTTGCTTCTCCCATTAAGTTCCACTCTAGCACTTTGCTACCAGCTCTGCACCCCAGCACTGAGATCGATATACCTCCCACAGAAACCTTAAAGACTAAACACTGCAGGCACAAAAGAGGACAAAGCTGAAACAGCATACAGCGCTGGTCAGGATGCTGTGCAGTTACTTCTGTCTTGACTGCTTCAACAGCGTACATGTAATCCTGGTGACTTTGCTAAGCTCAGTGCCATGTGGATCCTAACCAGGCAGATAAGGAAAGGCTCTTCTTACCTGCTGTCTCTGATCAGCTCCTCAGCTGACTCAATCAGCTTGTTAAGTTTCTTCACTTGCTTATAGTGTGCAAAACACCGCTTGTGATCCTGGTCAAGTTTCAGACATTCACGGACTTCACTGCTCATGTAATTTAAAAAAAAATTATTGGAAATATTCCAAGTCAAGATAATCGTTGAATACCTCTTATTAAGTAGAGAAATCATCATTAAATTATTTTTCTTTGGAACGATGAAAACATGCTGACTTCATAATTTGCTATGCACACTGTCTCATAGACACAGTCATTTAAACGGCATAGAGTCATACACTGGATACTCCACTATAGCTTCAGTAAGTAAAACAGCATCTTCACTTATGTTAGTAAGACTAGTTCAGGAAGATAAACTGTAGGATGTATGTGTTATATGTACATAATACCTTAGGGATAACCTAAGTTATTTGAGTGGATATAGGGATTTTTTAAAAGCCTTAATATTTTTATTAACATGCTATGAAAGCTGTAGAAAGACCAGCTAGGGAGGTGAAGGAACTGACCTGAGAGACAGCTCATGGTCTCCTAGCTGGTAATAGAGTGTGCTGACTTTGTAAAACGCCTCTGTGTTGTCGTTCTTCAGCTTTGAAGCGGCCTTTAGGTCACTGATGGCTTTCCTGGGCTCCCCTTCCTTTATGAAGCAGTCTGCTCGCAGTTCACGCAATTCTGCATCCCAAACACAAACCTTAAGAAACAAAAGAACTAGACTTTAAGTCACAGAGGTATGCACACTGATTCTTGCACCCTACATATTCATACACACACCCATAAACAAAGAAACACTCAGTCAGTGTGATAAGGTCATTATTTTAGAAATAATGTTGAGAACCCTGACACACTTACATGTGACAGCCAGAATATGATAATCTCTTGAGTGTGTCTTAAACTCTTAACAAGGAGAGGAGATGCAACAAAAGGGCCTTTTTTTGTTCTCCTTTCTTCCTCAGATTACAGTTTTACAATTCTAAATAAGAAAACATAGCACTTGAACGTTTAGTTCCAGCCAAGCTTAATGCACAATGAAACCTGTCTCAAAAAAACAAAAAAAAGAGAGAAAGAAAGAAAGCCTACAGCATTCATTCACTATTAGATTATTCCCACTCAAACATTTGAAAAGAATCAATATTCAACAATTATAATTGCTATAATTAAGAAAATCTAAGTTCTTTTTTGTAATTCTTGATTTGTCTTGTTTGTTGAGACAAGACACCATGTGTACAAGCTGGCCTCCAATACCCTATGATCACCAGACCCAGTTAATCCAATACCAAGTGTCAAACTCAGGGCACTGTGAGTGCTGAGCTAAAGCTCTACCAACTGAGCTATATCCCCCAGCCTCAATCCTAGGTTCTCAATTAGCAAAATACACTGCACTGATTCCTAAATTAAAAATTTTTTAATGTTACACCCTTTCTTCCTTGATAGTAAATCCTTATTTAAAAAAAAAAAAGAGGGGGGACACTGGAAAGATGGCTCAGCAGATAAGAGCACTGAATGCTCTTCCAGAGGTCCTGAGTTCAATTCCCAGCAACCACATCATGGCTCACAACCATCTGTAATGGGAGCTGATGCCCTCTTCTGGTGTGTCTGAAGACAGCTACAGTGTACTCACATACATAAAAAATAAATAAATCTTAAAAAAACAGAATTCCTCTATGTCATATCACATGATTTCTTCTATAAACTTATCAAATAAGAGCCAGCAAGATGTTTTAGTAAAGATGCATACAAGCCTAGAGACAAGCATCATCCACAGAACCCACGTAAAGACAGAGGAAGGGAACTAACTCCACAGAATTCATCTTCGGCCTCTTCAAGGCACCATAGTACATACAACTACACACATATCATCATCACAAACACACACACAAACAATTTTTAAATTATCAAGTGAATCCATATATCATATGTTTACTGCCAATATCAAAGGGCTGTGAAAATGTTAATTATATTGATTATTTCCATTTAGGCTTTGTTCTGAAATCCTTTGAGGCAAGGAAACCCCAAACTCAATGCTTCCTACTAGAACCCTCCCTGTCACAGCATGCTCTGCCTTCTCTCTTACAAGGTTCGCACTGTAAAAGTATTCCTCTGTTTCCAAACACCATCTTTCCTTTCTATTTAAGTAACAGGCCTTTTACCCATTATCTAGCATAGTACTCTCCAAAATAAACAAACAAACAAACAAACAAATAAATAAATAAGGCAAAGCAACCAGTGGGTAAAACACATACTTCTCAATCTGGTATGTTTAATCCCAACACTTGGGAGGCAAAGGCAGGCAGATCTCTGTGAGTTTGAGGCCAGCCTGGTCTACATAAAGAATTTTGAGTTAGCTCGAGCTACACAGAAATAGAAAAACTCTGTCTCAAAAAAAAAAAAAAAAAAGCAAAAAAATGTAATTCTCACTTTACAGTAGACCAGTATTTACTAAAAATCTTAAGTTGCAACTTTATATGACCAATTTTTAAGAGCTAAAAGCCCAAAGATCAGTCTGTACCCTACCTCGGTGTCTAACATGAGCCTTACTCTAAAAAGCAGTGCCAGACTGGCCGTCAGCTGCAATAGGTAAGACACTTACCTCTAGAATCTTATCAAGGAAGGTTATAGCAGCAGTGTAATCAGCGCTGTCAAAGGCATCGAGTGCTTGGGAGCGTAAGCGCTGCATTTCATCGGCTTTTACAAGTTGAGACTCGGCTTCCTTCTCTTCATTCTCACTTGGATTAGATTTGAGCTACAGCCAAACAACAAAATAAAAGTTTTGATCATATAAATCCAATACCTGTAACATACACAAAGATCTCACCATTTCAAATACCATGTCACAGACCCTGCACAGAGGAGCCAATCAGACTATGGCCATAAGCTAAGACAATACAAAGGGTTGCTAACATGGGGTTACTCATTCTACACCAGCAGGTAAGAAAGGCAGGAATAATATAGATGGCTGACTTGGAGGCTATGAAACACGTTTCAGCTGACATTACTAGATTACCAGGTAGTTAAGTTAAAGAAAGTGAGCCTGTAACTGACTGAGTTATCACATATATCAACTGTGTGTACTGTATCTTCCAACTGTTAATATTATCCTTTGATGTCAGTCATTAATTTAGAAACTATTATTCATATATATATATATATATATATATATATATGGTTTGTTTAGCTATAAAATTATCATTTAAATACTTTATTACAAAGAAAAAGAATTGACAGAAGCCATGCAGGAAAGGCTATGGCAAGCAAATGAGCTTCCTGGAGACGGCCCACTGTTCTGCATGGCTGTGATGGGAGCTCTGGAGAGGCATGGCCCAGAGACTTCATCCCAGGATTGCTTCTCACTGCTGATATGTCCTTACTGTCACTACTACATAGTCTAATGATTCCTGGGCACCAGCCCACCCTATTAGACAAACTTCCTGCAGATCAATATGAAGATGAGCTTTCAGATTATAATGCTGTTTAGATGAATTAATGACTTTATGGAATTCCTGATTTGATTCAAATAATTTTAGGAAGAAAATCTTAAGAGATGGTTTTAGTTGTTTTGCCAGAAAGATTTAATGAATTAGAATCAAGGTAGAATGTGCCCCTCCTCACAGTAAGTAATGTCTGCCTAATAAGGAATACAACGAGCTCTCACAATTGCACTGACAAGAGAAACAGGCTTGGGACAGATTTGTGATCAAGGAAAAACATCCATTCTAGGTCAGATCCAAGGATGAAGCCACGGGTGTGCACTGTGATAAAGCAAGGCCATGTGGCTGTGAACTTATACTGAGCTTACAGAATGAAACACTGCTGTGAACTCACTATGGACATCCTTCTGTAACTCCCATGTGA
>JANHMN010000001.1:256396130-256408771 GCA_030674055.1 Rhabdomys pumilio | reverse complement strand
TGAACTGTGGCTGTGAACTTATACTGAGCTTACAGAATGAAGCACTGTTCTGAACTCAGTATGGACATCCTTCTATTACTCCCTTTTGTGTAACATTTTATCTGTGAGGGAATTTTATAAAGGACTTTTGTCTAAACAGCTATAAAAAGGCTGAGAGAGAAGAAATAAAGTGTGGCTGTTGGGGCTCTGCTCCATCCACCAAATGTGTATATATGTCTATCTCGATGTATGTGTGTACAATATGTATTTATGTATATATGTCTGTCTACATGTATGTGCATACATAAGTATGTAGATATATGTGTATGTTTATAAGTATACATGTGCACTTGTGAAACTGATGAGTTCAAGTCGAGTCCAGTCGAGAGGGGAGGGAGAGAGGGAGAGAGGGAGAGAGAGAGAGGGAAGGAGGGAGGATGTCAGTCCATGCACATGCGCCTGACTTTCTCTTTCTCTGTGAAATTGCCAAAAGTCATCAGCGTTTGACCCCAGAATAGTGAGAGTTAAATTGCCAGCAGCTTCTGGCCCCCAAAACAATAAGAGAGAGAGTTAAAAGGCCAGGTCACCAGCCTTCAGCCTTCATCCAATGCTGCATCCCACTTCAGTACCTGACTGTCAGGGCTGGATCCCAGCAAAAAATCAATTCTGTATGTCTCTCAACAATATCTTCTTGGAGGCAGGTACTTACCACTTTCTTGAAATCATCTTCTGCTTCATCAAGTTTTCCTTGTTTGAGTAGTAAGTGCCCTCTCTGTAATCTTGCCTAGGAGGAAACAGAGCAGCTGTCCTGAGTACTGTGCATTTCTAAATTTTCTTTAAAAATAAAGAATAATGTCATCAAATTACTAAAATTCCTTTTCCAGTGTTTGCTTGCCTTATTACTTGAGACAAATTCCTATAGCTATAGAACGTACATTAATTTTTATTGAAGTTTTCTTTAAAAATGTTTTACTCAACACAAAGACTCTGTTTCGGGAGTTGTCTATTTACTACATAAGATTTCTTTCTGAGTGACAAGAGTGTCCTGGAACTAGATAATGGCAGCGGCTACACAGCCTAAAAACATACTGAGAACCACTGATGCTTCAAAATGGGAAATTAATGATACATGAATTATATACACTTTTTTAAAAAATTAAGCTGGGTTTCAAACACAAGGACCCATAAAGAAGATACAACGGTTCTACCTTCAAGATGTATTTCAGGCCCTGTATTTAAATTTTAAAAGATACTTTTTGACATCATACTAAATCTTTTCCAAAGAAGACTGCAGTGAGAAAGCTCCAGAAATAGGTTTGCTGTTCATTAAACCTTCAATCATCAATGTAAATATTTATTATAGCCAGAATGACAGTGTCTCTTCCTCCTTCATTTCTGATACTCTACTTCTTCTAATATACATTACCCTAGCCCTTCAACATATACCTACTCTCTGATGACTAATTTCTTCTTAAAAAAAAAAAAAAAAAAAAAAAAAAAAAAAAAAAAAAAAAAAAAGAAACCACAGATTGTCACTTAGGTTTATGTATTACTTTTATAGAACATAAAATTCCCCTAACCTTCTATCAAAAACATCAATACACATAACAACAACTGTTATAACCATTTCAGCTAGCTAATGACTAATCATAATGCTAAGAAAATGGGTTACATAACCTTCATAAAAGGTTATACTAAGCTGTGTCAAGTAATAAAGTCAACAAAAATTGACAGTTGGAAATTCTATTTTAAAATAATATTGCAGCCATATTTCAAATTAAACATGCACTACATGGCTATTAGTTAGCTTGGATCCTTCCTTTTAGAAATGTGGTAAATTATTATCATAAAAAAAATAGTCACAAAGTTAATTTTTAGGCCATTTTGACTGGCCCATATATGTATTCCTGATGACATCTCCCACACAGGTTCATGTGTTAGTATGTGATTCTCAGTTGGTGCTGCCATTTTGGAAGGTGGTTAAAAAAAACTTTAGGAGCCAGGGCCTGGCTGAAGGAAGCAGGGCACAGAGGGTGTATCCTTGAGAGTCATATCCTATCCTGACTACAGTATATTCTCTGCTTCCTGTTTGCCATAAAGTCAGCAAGTTCTGCTTCCATAAGCTCCCCTGCCATGGTACCCAGTGTCTCCACAGGCCCACAATCATGGAGGCAGGGACTGTGTATAAGTACTGAAAGCTCTGAATCTGTGAGTTTAAATGACTCTATCTTAAGTTGTTTATGTTAGCTGTGCTGTCACACTGATAGAACTAATCAATGCACACCACAGGAATCCCCACACAAGCTGTGACAGCCCTCACAGGACTTGGCAGCCTTCAGTATAGGAGACTGTAAGCTTCTGAACCTACAAAGCTTGTGCAGTGGTGCCAGGAAGAACCACGCCAGCAATGCTTGCAATCCACCAAATCCCAGCCCCTTGAGTGGGCCACTCTGTTGATTCTCTCTAACTCATTCTTAAATGAAACTGGCCCAGCTGACTGAAATCCTGCTCAGCCTAGCAAGTCTCTCTCACATCACGTCCTTCACATGGACAAAGTTAACACTGGCAGGCTGAAGAGAATCACCTAGTATCCCCTGTGTGATGGCTATTCCTGGTTGTCAACTTGACTACACCTGGAATGAACTACAACCCAGAAATGGAGAGCACATCTGTGATCCAGATTATGGGGCTGGAAGACACAGGCTTTTGACCTGGATCTTGATATGGGATAACAGGAGGCATAGTGACCATAAAAAACTTAGGCCTAGGCAAGCTAGTACACACCTTTAATCCCAGGAGACAAAGGCAGCAAATCTGAGTTCAAGGCCAGCTTGGGACAGAGCAAGTCCCAGATCCAGGCATGGTGGTGCACACCTTTACTCTGGGCCACACCTTCTGCTGGAGCCAACATAAGGACAGTGGGAGAGGGAAGGCTCACTTTGCTTCGCCTGCTTGCACTCACTTGGCAGCACATCTGTTGGAACTTGTTCAGGACTCCAGCTCATATAGAAGACCAGCTGAAACACCTAGCCTTGTGGGACTGAGCAACTGCTAGATTCTTGGACTCCCCATTCCCAGCTGCCAATTGTTGGGTTAGTAGGACTGCAGACTGTAAGCCATTCTAATAATTTCCCTTAATACATAGAGACATTCCATAAGATCTATGACTCTAGAGAACCCTGACTAATATCCTCTGTTACTCTTCTGTACAGACCTTTGTTTTGTTAGGACACGTCTCTCTACATAGCCCTGACTGTCCTGGAAATCACTGGGTGAACTAGAAAGTCCTTAAACTCTCAGAGATGTGCATGCCTCCATCCCCATGTGCCAGCACAAGCAGCATCTGTACAGAATGCTAATGCCAACAACACTGTGAGTTCTGCTATTACTTGCTGTTGTTTCTGAGACAGAATCTGGCTATAATTCTCAAGTACCACAAGACCCTGGGCTCCAGAGATTCTCCTGCTTCACCTCCCAGCCGGATGTACATAGTTATGTGCCACTATGAAGAGGAAGTGGAAGAATTCTGAATCTGATAACCTCTAGTAGTGCCCAAGGTGCCAATACTCACTTCAGGAAACAGGTTACCTCCTGACGGTTCCCTTAAGTTCCCCACTGAGCAAGTTCTGAACTTACTGCAGTAAAGTCCATCTTCAGTTCAATCACTCTCGTCAAGTCAGGCAGTGCCGCTTTAGATTTCCCCATGGCTAAGAAGACAGTAGCTCTCCTATAGTATGCAATATAGTTATCAGGGTCACCATCTGAAAATTAAAAGAATAAATATTAGTTGTTTTTGACAAAAGAACCTGAGAAAATTACACTTTACAATTTTATTTAGAATGGCAAACAGGTAATGATAGCTCACCACTCTAATCCCAGCACTTGGGAGACAGAGGCGGGCTAAGTTTTAGGATAGCCTAGTGTCTATAGCAAATTCAATTCAAGCCAGGGCTACATAGACTCTCTCTGAAAAGTAAATAAAGAACCATAAGAAGGGCACTAAAATTAAGAGCTCAGAATACAGATGAGTGACACTGTGCCTGGGTGAGTGGAACACATGGTAATTCCTACAGGGTGGCCCACCCAGGAAGAAGAATAAAGCTCCATGTCCTTCACTCCCCTTCTCTGGAGGTGCATCTGGATCCTCTGTAATGTCTACAATCCTACACCAAAAGATGCTCGCCTAAACTCTTGAAACCATTCTAGCAAACTGACTGAACCTAAGAAGGCGCTCGCTCATGGGACACCGGCTCGTGACTGGAGAGCCGGGCTTCTAAGGAGGACAGTAGTCTTTCTCAAAACCTATGGATTTTAGGCTGCTACCTCCAAGCATACAGTGTCAGAATTTAACTACATTATAGGAAGCTAACTCATATCCAAAGAGAACTTTTAGGACTGCTCAGTAGAAAGAAGTCTCCATGCATCTGGGTAGGTAGAAGTCAATAAAGTATTGTGTGTTAGGTAAGACCAAAGGTTGAAACTGAGTTTTCTTTTACCTGTACTCTCAGAGCATCAAATGACAGTGGTTCAACATAGGGAAAAAAAAAAATCACCTTGCTTAGAGATATAGGGTCACTTGTATGGTACCTTGTTTCCTTTCATTTCATCTTAAAAAGAGCAATTATGGCAAGGTAGGATGATTCAGTGGTAAGCCTGAGTTCATCCCCCACATCTGGAAGTCACTGGCTCCTCACCTGTCATACCTGAGCAGCAGTGTGTGTCCTCATTGCTCAGGGAGGCTCTCAAGTGACAAGATTCCCAGAACCCATTCAACTACAGGTCAAAGCAGGTGCAGGCTTTTTGTTGTTTTATTGTTTACTGAACAAAAAACTATTAAGTGTAATATTGGTTTTCTTACCAGAAAAAAATGAGGAAATCTAACATTGCAGACATCCCCTTCATTAATTTACAACTTCAGGACTGATGGTGTAGTTCAGTGTTATCAAGAAGTTGCTTGGCCCACAGGCCTTGGGTTCAATACCTAGTGCCATACAAACACACCAGTGACCACTGGCTTATTCACCCATGCCATACATCTAGGATACTCTGTAAAGCCATCAAGGAAATTATTTCAGGCCCAAGAGTTTCTTATCCTCATTTTCTTATAAAACTGGACATGATAATGCCACAGATAATGCCACAAAAGAGGACAAGGTTAAAATGTGTGTTTTCTATTATTCTCAAGAAGATATCAATAAAAATCAGAGTTGAAGAAAAGCATGAAATGGGGCTTACAAGAAGGCTTAGTTAAAAAAAAAAAAAAAAAAAAAAGACACAGTGCCAAGCTTAATAACCTGATCCACATAGTGGGAGGAGAAACAACTCCCACAGGTAGTCCCTAATCTACACCACACTCTCTCACTCTCTCACTGAAGCAAGCACACACGATACCCCACATAGATATAGATGAGGATGGATGGATGGATGGATGGACAGACAGATGGACAGACAGACAGATAGATGACAGTGAATAAATAAACTTGCAAAGAAAAATAATGCCAAACCAAAACCTAACTGCATTTTCTGTTTTTAAAGTGAATTATAACAGTAGGAGATGACTCTTCTGGGAACACACTATATTTTGTGAAAAAATTAGCTGCCTCTCTACTTGTCAGTGCTGAAGAACCGGTATTCACCACCACAAACCAAGGTGAGAAGTAAGTAAATAAAAGAAGACTGAGAAAAGTTTAAAATGTATACTGTAACTCACAGAGGAAGAAGCGTCAGAGCTGGGCACGGCTATAGACCATGTTTAACACCAGTATGCAGAGGCAGGAGGATCTCTGTGAGTTCGAGGCCAATTTGGCTGGCTTACTAAGTTCTAGAGTAGCAAAGAATCACTTCTTTTCTTTAGAAGTCACAATATTACAGAAAGAAAAGAAGTCACCCAAAAAAAACACCATAAGGGACAGCTGGAATCTAACTAATATTAAAGAATCAATGAACTAGAAAATCTCAAAAAAAAATGTTTTTTCACAGGAATGACTATATTGATAACCCAGTCAAAGTATAGCACACTATGTGAAATCTGCCTAAGATGGCAGAAAACGTATGAAAGACACTGATGGTTTTCTATCAGAGTCTCTTGGTTTCCTTTGGATATTTTAGGTTACAGCATGATGGGCGTTATTATGACATTTGCCACAGATATGCTGTGTTCTTATTCCGCAGACATTCACTCCCCTTCACCTCCCCAGAACCCCTCTTCCATTCTCACGCCTTGTGACCCATGAGGCTCACAAGGGTTAGTATAGGTCCTGGACTGGATAATGGGTTGTTTTCTGAACGGACTCCTTAGCCAGTGGCAACCCCACTGAAAATGTCCCTCCTCCTCCTGGCAACCACTAAATGCCTCTCAGTACTGGAAAGAGGCCACCTCCTGACACATCCCCACACCTGAAGTCTGCCAACAGGCGGTGTAAATGGTTCTTTGAGCTTCCAGAGGAAAGATAAAGACGTTCCACTTCCAGCTGAGCAGACAACAGTCCCTTCTCTACATTTAACCAATTACGAGGCTCTACAGTTCCTACTGCTCACTGCAGAAGTTTCTCAGACTGTCAGAATCTTAAACTATGTTTAATACCTACATGACTAAGCCTCAGTTACCTGTTTTTTATGTCTTCACACTCTGAAAACTATGCGTGTGTACGTGTGCGTGTGTACGTGTGCGTACGAGTGTGTGTGCAGGTACTTGAGGCAGATGCAGCACATCTGCAGCTGGAGTTACAGACAGACAGACAGACATGGGCACTGAGAAGTAACCTCAGGTCCTGTGGAAGAGAGTACCTGCTCTTAACCACTGAGCCATCCCTCCAGCATCCTCAGTTACCTCTTCTGTTAGATACATATGCATTCATGCACTGTGTGTTTATTAATCTAATTCACCCAGAATCCTGAAAATATGTTTAATGGTTTATTTAACAAGTAATAAGGGTTTTAGTGTTATTCAAATGGAAGTTCTGACTAGAACTGAGAAGAGAGCAACTGAGTGGTCAGGGTTACGATACCAACCAACTGCAGCGTGAAACTGAGATAAAGCATCGGCTAGCTGTCCAGCTGCAAGTAATTTCTTTCCCAATTCAAGATGCTTCTCTACGTCCGCATTTACTCCACACTCAGCACCTGAAGAGTAAAACAGAACAAGTTAACTTTCCAGGAACCAAGATGAACCCCCAATAAATAAAAAGTTAAAGATAACCTTTATCTGGCTCAGTCATCTACTGATTTTATAGCATATAAAAATCTCCCAATATATACCTATATTCAATTCAGCCAACCAAAAGAATAAAACCAGTCTATAGAATAAATGAAATATAGATTACAGTATTGATGAAGTTATTCTGAATAATTAATTAGTGCCACTTTGTTAAACATGGCAGATGGCCCAGCTGTTATGCAAGCCTGAGGACCAGAGTGCGGATCCCCAGCAACCACAAACATGCCAGGAGGGCATGGCAGAAACGGGATCCTCAGACAAGCTTGCTAGCTAACCAACTAGAGGAAAGGCTCTCGACTCAGTGAGAACCAGTCTCAGGAAATAAAAGAAAGCTAAAGCAGGGTTAAGGAGATAATACCTAACATTAACCTCTGGCTTCCACATGCACGTGAATACAGACACATGAGTACACATATACACATGCATGTGCACCTGCATACATGTTCATGCACACACATGAGCACAGACACATATCACACTTCAAAACTGGATTGCTATGCTCGAACCTCTCACCTTAGTGAATGAACAGCAGACAGCCCGCGGTGACGCTCAGGCACTTCCTGAGCATCCGCATCATACCAGGCATGGTCTGATTATCTGGGATGAGCAAGCCCCGCCCCTGAATCCCCCATACCAGACACTGCAGCGGGAGACAGACACAATCAACAGTAAGGTATACAGACTACCAGATAAAATGATGTGAACGGTCAACAGGGAGAGGCCACTCATAGACATAATGTCCAAGGCAGCCTTCCTTGAGAAACTGACATGGAGGAAGTAAGAAGCCCATCATGCAGACATGGAAAAGGGGCTTTCCGAGAAGAACCAGCTAAGGCAAAGGCCTTAAGTCCATGCTGTCCAGAAATGGCAAGGAGATCTGGATTCCTACAGAAAAGCCACAAAATAAACAATATAAAATCTAACAGAAAGCCCTGTATGTCCTGCTTTGGATTTTATTCTTGCTGAAAATGGAGCCAGACACTTTAAGTAGAAGAATCTGAATAAGTAGGCCAATTATCTATAAATTGTCTCTTTAGTCTGAATTCCTTCTTCAGTGGTTGCCCTGACATTATGCATAAAGTGTTCAGGCACTTCTCTTTACCGTGGGGACAATGTTGTGTTTGTTAGTAAAAGGAGCTAAAGAGGTCTGCAGAAAGGAGACTTCCTGGTTCTCTGCCCCTCAGCGATCTGGCAGCCTCAGCCCTGAACCACCTCCTAGCAAGGACACTGCACAGGCAAATTCTAACTTCATAACTCACAGCATCGTCCACACATCCGTGCAGAAAAGGTGAATGGCACTGTGACCTGCACCTGCTGATTGTCTCCTGTCCTCCCACGCTCTGTAGACCACTCTTTGGCTGACTGTCACAACACACTGAGCCCTCCAACAGTCAACCATAATGGCACAAAGGGTGAGACAAGGGCTGGGATAAGGGATGGACTCTTGTTCTATGCACTCGGGTAGAGAGAAGAATGTCAAGCAAAGAACTAACTCTCAGCTAAGCCATTCTGGGGATTTCCATAACAACTCTTGAATAATCACCCCACCTCCACCTTAGTCAAAAGCTGGGCTGGCTAAAATCAGCCATCAAAGTGTGAGGACTGCAGAATTCAAACTGCAGCCTCACCCGTGTCCCATCAAGTGTCACCAAGTTCTCCTGTGAACACTGTGGCATCAGTAAATAACTGGATCCTAGCATCTGTAGCAGGAGCATAGGTTTGGATCCAGTTAAAACTGACTCTTGAATCCCATGTCCTTCTCAACCTCTTACCTGAAGCTGCTTCCCCTTCCTTGTCTGAGGAAGCTCTTTCCACTGTTTAAAAGCTACAAAGCATTTTTTTATTCTCTTCTAGTTTTCTACAGCATACAAGCAATCTGATATTACATATTTATTTAAACAGAATTGGAACATTCCTCTTTGTGCTTCCTATATGATCCTCACATCGTCTGATTTAATGGCAACACAGCTACTTCTGTAAGTTCAATAACAATATTTCTACCTTAACAAGAAAGCTGAGTATGATACATCTAACTACAGTGTATGAGATGACACAGACCGGAAACTAAGGAGGATTTTATGTAGTGAATCAAACCTGGGGTTGACAGCGCAGAGGTGGCATATGGAACTAGGTTGGTACTTTATGTACACAGTTGTCTAACATGATGGCTTTACATATATGAGGAAGGAGTCTCACATACTGGCAGGCCTAGGGAACCTTAGCTTAGTGGGCTTTGAGAAACAACATTCAAGCACACTCTCTGAATTTTGCCATGGATGGACTCCAAGTATTCTGAGTGCTTCAAAGTGTGATAAAACAAATAGAAAGTACCACAGCCAGGCAGTCACCTTTACAGTATCAGTACTCAGACTGACTGATAATCAGTACTTCTGGAACTCAGTACTTCTGAAACATCCGGAAGTCTATAAAGCCAATTCTTACACAGCTTAACACTAAAGAAAGAAAACAAACTTAGTAGCACATCTATTTTTTAAAATTGTTTAAAATGCATATACACAGATTCAAAAGGTAAACTTGGCTCTAGCAGCACAGATACAATCGAGAAGGAGAAATAAACAAGATAATTTAGTAAGTGCCAATCTGATGCTAGGTGACAAAATGCCTGAGGAAAGGAATAATTAATACAGTAATCAAATAAGGATCCCCGAGTGGAGAATGTCTGTGTTAGAACACCAGTAACAAGGAGTGGAGAGGAATGCTGAATGACACAGGCCAAAACCACATCCAGGCAGCCAAACCAGTGCAACAAGCCTCGTAGGACCAAACTCAACGTCAAGGAAACTAGATAAAGCTACGACAGCAAGGAGGGCAGGACAGAGGACATGTACAAAACAGATCCACTGCGAGCTAGGACACAGAATTTAACTTCTTATGTAAATGATGAAGGAAGCCCCGCGAATGGGCTTTATGGGACATTGATGTCTACCCTGTACTTTAAAAGATGACCTGGACTGCACTGTGAGAGCGAGCCTGACTGGAGTCAGCTATGAACAGAGCACTGTGGTGATGTGAGCTAAAGACAGCATGTCAGATCCATGATGGATTTCATTACACTTTCAAAAGATAATGCATCTTGCTGTACTGATCACTTTTTTCCAGCAAAAGTATATTAATATACTATTTAGATTTTTTTAAATTAACAAAGTAAACTAAGGAATATGTTGTGTTTAAAATTATTACTAGTTATAAATATTTGATGAGATGGCTTACTTGAAAGGCACTTGCCACCAACTGCGGTGACAAAAGTTTGACTCCCACAAGTTTCTCTGACCATCAGAGGGCACCATGGCCCATGCACAACCATACTCAAACAGATACCACTACAAATAGATTTTAACTGTTTAAAAGTCATAAAACATTGTTGAACTATAGTTTGAAAGTATAATAGGATTATCATACTATATTATGTTATATTATATTATATCATAATTTATTACCAACAAGACAAATGTTGGCAATATAATTTGTCTTTTGTATAGTCCTAAGGATTATACTCAAACCTTATTTATGCACACTAGAAAACTGCACCACTAAACTATCCCCTAGCCTAGTCCTTACCTCTAGATTTTGATCTTTTAAGGGTAATTTCTAATATAAATTGTACCCATAAACATTTATACTTCCTACCTAAAATAAAAAAAGATTACACATCATTTATGCAAGCGAGTGGTGTGTACAAAACTGTGGCCTATTGGACTAGAGGGGTCACCCAAGGTCAAACCACGGTGAAAGCACTGATTGACCGAGAACTACTTCTGCCTTAGGTTTCCAAACCAGAACACTGATGTGAACACTCAGGACAAGCTGGGCCTGGGGATCAGTGTCCTGTGTCACCGTTTACAGCAACCTTTGCATGAAGATTTCAAACATTTCCCTGTTACATTCTCTCAGAGACACAACCAAATCAAAGTACTCAATTTCTCAAATGAGGAAATCAAAGTTAAAGTATGAGATAAAGCACTAGGAAAATGAAGCCAGGCACAGCGGTACACACTTATAATCCTAGCACCTGAGTGCTGAACCAAGGGGACTGCTGTTAGTTCAAAGCCAGCTTAGAACATGTCATACATCTTAGTCATACATTAAGAACCTGTCTCCAAAAATGGGAAAATTTCCTGATACATCCATAACAATGACCAAGAGGGAAACAAGTAACATAAGAATTAAAAACATACCACGTAACTAGGTACTTCTGTGTGTTTAAATAAAACTACACGTACTAGGTATCTCTATATGTTTAGCTAATTTAACTTCCCCAAGTCCGGGATGTAAACATCTTTCATACTTTTATTACTAAAAAACTGAGGCTTGAATAAGCTGACAGTTCTGGCCACGGATTCACAATGGCTGCCAAACAATCAGTTTCCAAAGCCCACCTTTACTTTCCACACAATGCATGATCCTTCTCATGTAGCAATATTTCAGCACTGTGGGTTAATTCTTAAGTCCAGTGGGAGTCAAGAATGCATTTGCAATGTTCTTTGAGCTGCTATGTCACTTTATACTACACAGTGGCCCGAAATATCGAGATAGTCTTCAAATTTCTTTTGCTTTCTACAACTGAAGAAAGCACTTGGTTTATGGCCATACCACTCTGAACAAATCTAATCTCATCTGCAGGAGACACTTCTCATTTCTCCATCCCTTCAGAGTAAGCCTTTGATCTATATTTATAATTTTGTTCAATCAAATTTCTATTTGGTTATGTAAATTAATACTATCTCTATGCAAATTCTCATGATCCACTTTATAACTATGCAGAGAAAATTATTACCCCTCTTGTATACGCCAGTCCCATTTCTATAATAGAACACACAGCAGTCTAAAGGCTGGGAGAGCTGGAGAGCCCTTTTACTCTCCAGAGGTCCCCAACTCCTGTCTTACCTTCTTCCAAATCCTTCATTCAGACTGCATCCAGAACAAGCCTTTTGAAACACCTCCCTTCTAAAACCTTCTGCAATATTTTCCTATTACTGGGTAATCACGACAAATCCTCCAAGTTTAAAGGCAGAAAACATACTTCAGGCCATGTCTCCTGATGCTGGTCCAGGCTCATAATCATCCATCCTTCCTCCACCACATACTTTCTGCTCTTACAGCAGTTCGAATCGGCTATACTTCACTGCTCCCACATCACTGTTCCATGGGACAAATCCTCTCTCATCAAGAGTCTTCTGTCCTTGGACTAGGGATGTAGCTTAGCTTAGGGGTAAAAGGTGCTAGGTTCTATCTTCAACACCGAAGGGTAAAAAGAAACAAGCAAACAAAACCACACAGGTTCTGCACAAATGCTGCCTCCACTGTGAACCTTGCACCTGCCTGGCAAGAACAGGAGTCCTTCTAACTCCCACCGTACTATGTATTCCCAGACTCACAAGCGCACACCCCGTACTGTGTATTCCCAGACTCACAAGCGCACACCCCG
>JANHMN010000001.1:256370274-256396120 GCA_030674055.1 Rhabdomys pumilio | reverse complement strand
CCACACTCACAAACGCACACCCGTACTATGTATTCCCAGACTCACAAGCGCACACCCCGTACTGTGTATTCCCAGACTCACAAGCGCACACCCGCTTTGCAGGATCACTATGTCAACCTGCTGCTTTCACAGGCTAACCTGTCTCTTACAACTCTGGTCCACCGTTACCCCAGCAGTACTGAAAGGCAAGTCAGAGAGCAGAAACTATTCCCCATACATAACATAGTTCAGTGTACTACGTAGGGTGGGCACTCAATATTTATTAAATTATTAAATGAATATTTGCCTTCCTACTTGAATATGTCTTCAAATTAAGTCTACAACACATCTAATTACCAAGTCCAACTGCTCATACCTGATCAAATGATTCATCCCGACACTAATGTCTAAAAAAAGTTCCTCTTAGATTGTTGGCTGTCTTGCAACATCTACATTCTATTCTGAGCCACATTTTTTATTCCATTGCTACACGCTGTGTGCGTACTATTTTCCAAGAGATAAGAAATCAAATATCATGTAATTTCCGAATCAGCGGGAAACCGAACTGAGCAGGTTTCTCCCAGACACCTGTCAATCATGGGGCAACCATGTAAACAGGAAGAGTAGGAAAAGATAGAAAAACTAATCGTGTTATGCACTGATGGTGCTAGCATAAGAAAACAAGGGACACACATGCTGTACAGACATATATGTAGGCAAAACATCGATACACATAAAACAACTAAAATCTTTAAAATAAATAAATAAAATGCAAGTTTATTATCAAGAAATCCAAAATACAACTCAGTAGCTTCAGGGACAAATGATGAGTGTCAGAGACTAGCTAGATGCAAAGGGCGTTCTGCAGTGCTGAAGGGAGTGAGCCAGTGGAGGGAGGAAGTGACAGCAAAGGAGAGTCAACTTGCTCTGAATGTCCCCAAAATTCATTTGTGGATATTTAGCCTATTGTGCTGGTATAGCAGCATCTGAGAAGTGACTACGTTATCGTTATCAGTCTGTGCCTTCAAAACAGCTGCAGGAACGAGCTGGTTCTCGTTGCCCTTACACCTTTTGCCATGTGAAACCAAAGCATTCGGCCATTTTTTAGTGTGAGGATGGATACAAGAAAGCACTTTTCACATGTCTACAACCCAATAGAAGCCAAGCTAAGACAGGATGCTGAGTTTGAAGCCTGCCTGGGAAACTCTAAAAGTTCATAACCAGCCTGAACAACTTTTATTTTTAAAGACCAAACCAAGTTTAGTGACCTAGGACTTCTCAAAATCCAAACTACTAATCAAGCTAAAAATCCTCAGACTGGGCAGGAATGTGGGCAGAGATGGAGATGGAGGAATTGTGTTGTGGAAAGAATAGAAAAAGGCCTATGATGTTCTCCTCCTCAACAAAGATGCCATCTTAGAATGACTTAAGTGGAAGCTGGCCTACAGGCTGGCTCTGTGAGGAAAGGCACTTTGCCACCAAGCCTGGTGGATCTGAACTTGATCCTTGGACCCCATCTGGCCTCCACACACTGTGTTAGCTCACAGCCCAACTCTGCCCCACCCCCAACCCCTCCTCCTCAGTGTTGTGTTGTTAAGAATGAGCAAAGCCAGGTGGTGGTGACCACAACTTTAATGACTTTAATCTCAGCACTTGGAGGCAGAGGCAGCCTGGGCTACAGAGCTCTAGGACAGCCAAGGCAACACAATGAGATCCCGTCCAAAAAAAAGAAAGAATAAGATGAGGGAGTAAGAGAAGGGGATTTAAACTGGACTTGGATATTTAAGGGAAAGAACAGACATACTGAAGAACTATATAATACGAGCAACACTGAGTGTGCAGCTGAAATTGAGACTCTGCTTAGAATGAGACGAACAATATAGGTGTTTTTCTCCATCTGTGTTTATCCCTTAGGTACATATAACAAACTTGAATTTAATGGACTTGGTGATCTGCCAGGTAAGGAAAGCCAAAGAATACAAGAGCAGAGAAACATAAGAGTGTATTTGTAATGACGTGGTTGTCATGATGGCCCACTAAGCTTGAAAAAAATGGATAAAAGATAAGGATGCTTCCTCAACGCTTGTCTTATGTTCCCTACTCTGTCGACGCTAAGATAACACATTTATTTTGTATACCTCTCCACAGCACCATATAGCTTAACCTTTGCTGACATGAGTCTTTTTTATATTCCAAAACTCCAAGTGACTAGCACATCATATTTATCAATGTTAAGAGCTAGTTTCTAAAGATACATAAAGCAAATAAATTTAAAGTTAAAAAATAAAGGATTGAGTTATGAAGGGCAGGTGTCTGGGTTCTAGGGAATTTCTATGTAAGCAAAATGCAGTGGCGGTGCACGCCTTTAATCCCAGCACTTGGGAGGCAGAGGCAGGCGGATTTCTGAGTTCGAGGCCAGCCTGGTCTACAGAGTGAGTTCCAGGACAGCCAGGGCTACACAGAGAAACCCTGTCTCGAAAAACAAAAAACAAAAAACAAAAAACAAAAAACAAAAAACAAAAAACAAAAAAAAAAAAATGTATGCATATACATATACATACATATATATATATATGTATATATATATATATATTGTTCATTAATAAATAAAAAGAAAGCAGGTGTGGTGGGCAAGCCTGTAATGCTAACAGTCAGAAGAAAGAGGGGAGAGTAGCACTACAAGTCTAAGCCTATTCTGATATAGGTAGCAAATTCCAGAGTCCATCCAGACTAGCCTGGGCTAAAGAATGAGACCTTGTCTCAAAACAACACACGCACACACACCAATCAATTAGTTAAAAGAAGATCCTAACAGTGGAAACTGAACTTAACCACCATTAACTTTGCACGGGAACTAACGCCTCCTTGCTCCAGAGCATCTCATCCTAGAACAAGCCTGTCCCACAGAACGGAGGCAACCGAGGTCCCAGCCATTCTCTCAGCAAACACTAACTGATGAGACAAACTAAACCGCTGACACTGCTGCTAACCCCATAATCTACCTTGCTTAATAGTTCAAAATAATTTTAGGAAGTTGACCATCTGATTACATAAGCTATTAAAATCATGCATTTAAAGTTTTCTCTTCATATTTAATTAATACCAAAGAAATCATATAAAAGGTAAAATGTACTGCTAATTTATCGGTTTAAATAAAATGCATCAGCCAGGCGGTGGTGGCGCACACCTTTGATCCCAGCACTTAGGAGGCAGAGGCAGGCGGATTTCTGAGTTTGAGGCCAACCTGGTCTACAGAGTGAGTTCCAGGATAGCCAGGGCTACACAGAGAAACCCTGTCTCAAAAAACAAAACTAAAATAAAATGTATCACACAAACTTTTGTTTGCAAAGATTTTCAAGTCTTTTCACATGATGGCCAAAATATATGGTCTAATCATATATTTATTAATTCAGTGAATTAAAAACTGGGTTCCTGGTGTTTGCAGCCTTCACCACACCTCTCGCCTGCCGAGCCCCAGCCAAAGAGGGGTAAGGAGGTGTCCATACCATGGCTCGTGCAAAGCAGGCTACCCGAAAACAAGTGGCTACAAAAGCCGCTGGCAAGAGTGCGCCCTCTACTGGAGTGGTGAGGAAACCTCATCCTTACAGGCCTGGTACTGGGGCATTCGGTGAAATCATGAGCTATCAGAAGTCCACTGAACTTCTGATTCGCAAGCTCCCCTTTCAGCGTCTGGTGCGGAAAATTACTCAGGACTTCAAAACAGATCTGCGCTTCCAGAGTGCAGCTATTGGTGCTTTGCAGGAGGCGAGTGAGGCCTATCTGGTTGGCCTCTTTGAAGATACCAACCTGTGTGCTATCCATGCCAAACGTGTAACAATTATGCCAAAAGATATCCAGCTAGTCCGCCAGCATATGTGGAGAACATGCTTAAGAGCCTACCATGATTGGAAACATTTCACTCTCAAAAAAATTTTCTCCTCTTCTTCCTGTTATCAATAGTTCTGAATGTAAGATATTTTCCCCATGGGGTCAAAGGTACCTAAGTATATGATTTCGAGTGGAAACACAGTGGAAAGAATCAGGTATTAGCAGTTTCTCCACATCATTTGTGTGTGAATTTTTAATATAAATGCAAGATGTAAAGCATTAATGCAAGCAAAATGTTTCAGTGAACATATTTCAATGGTTCAACTTTATAACAGTTATAAATAAACCTGTTAAAATTTTCTGGACAATCTCAGCATTTGGAGTTTTTTAAAATAAGTAAAGTTCTTATTAATGGTAACTAAATGTTGTTTGTAGCATTTTTATCATACAGTAGATTCCATCCATAACTATACTTTTCTGAGTTGTCCTACATGCAAGTACATGTTTTTAATGTTGTCTGACTTCTGTGCTGTTCCTGTCAGTTTATTAAAATACATTAAAAATTATATATATATATATATATATATATATATAAACTGGGTTCCTAGCCTACCGTGGTGGTACACGACTTTAATCCCAGCAGAGGGAGGCAGAGACTGATGGCTCTCTGAGTTAGAGGCCAGCCTGGTCTACAGAGTGAATTCCAAAACAGCCCTACACAGTGAGCCCTTGGGGGGAAGGGGGAGGGGTGGAGTTAGTTATATCTGGGTTCATCAACCTTAGTTTTGAGGAGTCATGCAAGTCAGGTGGTGCCACACTACACTTAAGGCTAGAGAGAGAAAACAAGAGAGAGTTATGTGAAAACAGGAAATGTGATATATATCAAGACAAAAACTATGACAACAAAATGTTTTTTAGTCTGTATTCACACTCAAGTCACTAACCAAGCCATTAGCAATACACGTAAGAACCTTATTTGTAATGTGAGAATGCTAAAGATTTCCTTTTATGTTTGAATTTTACGTGTGTCTCTCGGTAGTGTAAGAGAGAGTATGCACCCCAGCACCTCAACTCCCTGGAGCTGGAGTTGACTGTGAATCTGGCAGTGGAAGGCGCACCCTCTCCAAGAGCCTCTTAAACACTGAGCCATCTCTCCTGCTCCAGCTTTCTCTCACCGCCTCCGAGGAAGGGAGTTGGAAGAGTCAGTGATGTGCACCTCCCTCTTCTGGAGCACAACACAGAAGCCTAGCTTAAAGGGGTATTTGTAAGTCAGACCAGCTAGGCGTACCGACACACTTTCTACAGTATGAAACTGTGGCTCACATTTCCCGATCTCACTAACCCTCCCTTACCTGACCTTCATGACTCCTCAAGACCCAGGCTAATGAGCCCAGAGAGAACTAAAGCTACTTCAGAAAACGCAAGCTAGTAATCTGCTACTTTATATCTTGATGACCCCATCACCAGTTCTAGGGTCTAAGGACTAGCATACCCCTAATCCAATTCCTACATGTAATTTATTACACCGGTGATTCACAAAATGTGGTCATCTGAGATCCTTTTAGAAATCCTTTTAGAAATGCAAATTTCACTTTCCATCAAGACCTACTAAATCAGAAGTTCTGTAAGTGTGCCTAGAACTCTTAAAAGTATTCTATGTGAGATTCTGATATACAACTAAGCTGGAGAACCATCGTTTTGGGAAGAAAGGCATGTTTTGGGATTTGGGGATTTTTGTTTTGTTTTATTTGTGGGAGAGTTGTTTAGTTTTGGGTTTTCTGGTTTTGGTTTTTTGTTCATTTGTTTTTAGACAAAGTATCATACCTTAGCTCAGACTGGCCTAGAACTCATGGTATGAACTCAGGCTGGTCTTTAATTGATGACAATCCTCCTCCGACCTTAGCATCTTCAGTGCAGAGATCACAGGTATGAGCCAGCACACCTGGGAAGAACCACTGGACCAAACCTGCCAGGAAATCAATCGCCTCCCTGACACTTTCTATTGGTAACTTAAAATGCTAATTTTGCTCAGCTGCCCAACTTAAAATGCTGGAAATGGATGCTATCAACAATGTCCTGTTCCCACTTCATACACAGGTAGATTTTATTTTAAAGATTTTATTTACTTTGTGTGCACACAGAGCTGGAGCTGGAATTACAGCTATCTCCCAGTAGCCTGATCTAGTACTGGGAATGCAACTCCAGTCTTCTGCAAGACCAACGAGCACACTAGCCATTTCTCCAGCCCCACAGTTCCCAGATGTGTACAACAGAGACTATCACATATCTCTGTGGAATAAGAGATGGCTTACCGAAATGCTCTTCTCTTCTCCATCACCTGCCATTCTGCACAGGTAATACTCTTGGAAAAGACAACACTGGCTTTCCCCTGAGAGGTGCCATTAGTGCTTTCCAGACAGGAAAACTCAGAGTTTCCTTATAGAAATACCACAATAAAACACTGAAATGCTGAAAGTCGTAATCCTACAAAGATCAAAAACTCGAATAACGTGTTTGATCTACAAGCTACTGGAAAAGGTAAGGCAAACAAAAATAGCACTTCTACATCTGGAAAATGAATTAAATTGACACTAAACATAGCATAGACAACTTTCTCTTAAGTATCCAAAATAAGTGATTGATGATAACTGGGCATGATCAATGCAGATGGAAAGAACTAGAAAATAAAAGAAAATTAGAACACATGACCCATATTAAAGTGGTTCAGGCCTTCAAATTCCAATCCCTTCACTTTTGAGGTTGACTCCAACCTCCAATTATTGGTCTCGATATTGTCACAGTACAAATTCTGACTTGGGGTTCAAAGAACGTATGGTGACCAAGAAGCCAAAACCAACAAAAATCATACCTTTAATGGAGATGTAAAAAGCGTATGACTAAGAAAGAAAGAAAGAAAGAAAGAGAGAAAGAAAGGAAGAAAGGAAGAAAAGAAAGAAACCCACATACACTTTTATGATGGCTTCATCATAAACTATTCCCAATTTCAGTTCCTCGATGCCTCCAAATGGAATATTCAATTGTTTACTCTTTCCTTGACAACTATGCCGGACGTACAGGAATGAGTACAACAGTCAGTACTACAGCAGAGTAACCAAGTTGTTCAATGGGCATTTGGGGCTTCAATGTTTAACTCCTCCCCCTCTGACACCCAAGATAAGACAGGCCTCTTATTTTTTGCTATTCTGTTGGGAGTAACCAACATTCCAGTCTGGAGGCCAGGGTGAAACCTAAGCGCTCCCTATTTTTTTTTTTTTTTAAGGAGACCTTTTCTGCGATGACTAGAAAAAGTAGCACCAGCGGGGGGGAAAAAAGTTGAAGGACGCCTTGCTGGGAACTATAAAGTCACAGACAGCCCAGCAAGTTAGGCGCTGGGAGCTCCAAGCCCAGGGAGACTTCTCCCAGGCACCAGCCTAAGTTGCGCGCCCGACGCGGGGTCGTGAGGGGATGGGGCTGGCTTCAAGAACGGCCCTCGCCGGCCACTCCTGAACCGAGACCCGTCCCGTGCGTGCCGCTGTTAGCGCCTCTTCCCGGCACCCCCGATCCAGTGTCCCCCGGGCACCAGACTCCCGGCTGCGCTGGCCCAGGCCGCCGTCCCGGCCTCGCGGCCCGCCAGTCCCTCCTCGCAGCACACGGAACCGGAACCCGGCTCGGACCCAGCCTCGAGCCCCGGAGTGCCGCTCCCGGCTGGGACTAGAACCCGAAGCCCGCCCCGGGAACAGGGCGGGACTCACCTTCGTACTGCAGGTCCACCAGGACCAGTAGGAACGGGAACACCGCGCCCAGCCGGCTGCCCACCGAGCCGGGAGCCACCATGTCCAAGGGCGCCTGAGCCGAAGAGCAGGAAGGTGCGTGGCCCAGCAGCCCGCGCGGCCAACAGCCCGCAGCGAAGCGCCCGCCGTCCGCTCAGTCGGTCAGCGATCGGGCCTCGGCCGCGGCTGGCGCCCGGCGGCGGAAAACAGCGGTGGGCGGGGCCCGCGGACACCACGCCCGGGCGCCGCCGTCATCCAATCGCCTTCCTCCTGGCCACAGGGCGGCCCAGCTCGCCTGGGTCGTGGTTGGCGCTGATTGGCTGTGAAGGCTGACGCCCCGCCCCGCCTCTGATAGGGTAACGTGGAAGCACAAGACGAGGCTGCGTCCGCTGGTCGTGGAGCTGTCAGCGGGCTCCAAACCGCTGCCGAGCGCCGGGGAGGAAGAGGCTGGGGAGGCCGGGCTGCGGCCGCCGAGTCCGCATGCGCGGGCCCCGGAGCTTTTCTGGGCCGGCCTCGCGGGCTGGGTTGGCAGGGGCGGCGGGTTCCTGGAGCGAGCCCAGGTTCCCTCGGGTAGTGTTGGGGTATGAGGCGCCGGCGCCTGGGCTGGCAAGGCCAGAGAGTCTCAGGAAGTCTCCAGGGACGTCTGAGACGTCTGGACATGACTTCTTGAATGAAATGGCGAAGAAACCCAAATAACCACTCCGTGGGTGAAAAAGGAAAAAGTTTGTTCCAAACTGCGAAAGCTGTCTCTCGGGGAAAACAGAGAGAAGCTCTGCGCAGGCTGGGGTGGTGGTGGTGGGGATTTATCTCCTGCATTATATGGGACCTTGACTAGATAATAAATAGAACACCACAGTCATAAGTTAATGGAAGAGCCACATGTCCCTTTTCCCAGAGATAAGAGAATGACTCCTCTTAGCAAGTAGGATCCTCAGGCCCCCTAGGGAATGCTGGCTTTTGTCTAGGGGGAAAGAAATTTCTTGGGGAACCTGACACTGTTTGAGGTCTCCTAGTGAGTCAGAGATGCAAGAGCCAATCTACCAAGTCTCCCAGTTGGTCTGGGGGGATCTCTTAACATCTGCAGTTCTGTCATAGTCTCTCCAAAGAAACTTTCAGAATCACTTTTTTTTTTTTTTTTTTTTTTTTTTTTTTTTTTGTATAGGTTGGCTTAATGGTTTCCGGAGCTCTTTCCTGCCCTAAGCCAATTATCTGTTGGTAATTATCTATTGGTGTGTTCTTGAAATGCTCTCACCCTACCTCATAGAGCCCTTGTCCATTTCTCTCTCAGTCTTCAGTATTAGCTCTCCACTTCCTCAAGCAATGGCCTTAGCAGTTTAGAATAAACTTTTATACACCCACGGAGTGACTATTTGGGTTTCTTTACTTGTGCCTATTTCATTCAAAGAGATAAGAACTTGAACAAGATTGACGTTAAATTAATCAGGGAGGTTTGGCCATAGCTGCTCTGTTTCAACAGGCACCAAACAGCAGCAACGTTTTACATGTAGTTAAATAATGTGGGTTTGTTGTTCAAAGCTTTTGATACCTTAGTGTTACTTCATGCTTACAAGGACTTACACATTATGATGCCTTTCGAATGAAAAAAAGATGTGACTGACTGCTCCTAGGTGTGGTGGAGGAGAAAGTTTATTGTAAGTAAAAGGGAGAGAGAGAGCAGAGATAGAGACAGAGACATCTGGGTGAGTGGACATGATCCTGAGCTGTGTGAGAAGAGGGGGAAGGGAACCAGGTGCAGCAGCCAAGAGGGCAAAAGGTTACAAAAAAAGAAAAAAAAAGTGGCTAACCAAAATGGCTGGATTATATAGGAAAGAGCCTCTGGAGGAAGCCCAGCCCCTAAACTGCAGAGTTCTAGGCAAAGAGCTGGGAAACTGAGGCATGTTCAGGGAATTTTGCTATGTTAAATAGGACCTCAGTCATTTGTTCCAAATTTGAGACCTAACATATTTGTGATTTCCTGAAGATAACACCATAAAGGATGAAAAAAAGAAAGGTCTTGTTCTGTTCTAAAAAAATAGAACGTAAAGGAAATGGTCCGTGGTAAGAAGTGAGTCCCTTGTGAGCCCTGGGGAAGGTGGTAATAGAAAGCACACTAGATTCAGGGAGTCAGGGCTGTTATATAAATTGTCCTCATCTGTAGCCTTGGTTTGACCCCAGACCCTCGACAGTGAGAGGTTTTTCTGAAGCAGGTAAATGCTTCTGTAAACTGTAGTGTCCAGCAGATGGTTCTCTTTAACAGGAGCAAAATAAAGAAGCTTCAGGGTTTTGTTGAAATGTGTTTGTTTGAGAAACACACAGACACATAGCTCACAAGGTAACGTGCAAAGGTAGGAGATGATTTCACTGTCCTCAGGTGGAGATCCCACGCAAATGCCGCTCTTCTGGTCAAAGGAACCAACAAAACACTGAAGTATCTTGAAGAAGAAAAACAGAAAAAGTAAAAACAACTGTGTATGATCCCTAGATGTGGCTTGTGATTCTGGCCTTGAAGAACTGAAAAGTTTCCTAAGTTTCCTATTGCTTTTAAAACAATATATTTGTGTTGTAGACTGAATAGCAAGGACCTTCAGTGCCGAGAGCCTCTCACACTCACTGAGCAACCACCTAACAATCCTATTGGATAAGAACTACAATATACAAAATATCCCTCGAGAAAAGAAGGTTTTACAAAAAGTAATGTCTCCTGCTTCCCTCGTGGCTGCGACCTGACATGGAAGAAAGGCTTGATTCGCTCACAGTTGTAGAGGATATCAGCGCATCAAGCAGGGGGAGCTTGGCAGCTGCGGTCATGATAGCTAATGGAAGCTAATGGAATATTGTCCACGGTCATCTTGTGGAATTAGGAAGCAGAGATGGGACCAGAAGCAAGGCTGGGCTGTAACTTTCAAGGCCCTGAAAGCCTACATTAGCCAGCTAGGCCCTATATACCAGAGGCTCTACAACCTCCCAAAATGGCACTCCAGCAGAGAAACAGGTGCTCAACATGTTGGGCCACATTTCGTGTTCAAACCCCAGCAAAGTCACGTGAGTTTAGATTGATGTAGGTAAAGTCCCTCTAGGAGCCAGACAGAGGAAATAGGAAGTGAACGGCTTTGGAATGGAGAAAAGTCTTGGTATGTTTTGGAGTTAGTGGGTCACAGTATAATCAACTTAAACCACGGTGATGTAACCTGGCCGCAAGAGGCAGAAAGAAAGGTCCACTAACGAGGATGACGTCACATACTGCTAAGCCGTGGTAAGGTCAAAGTACTGGGCTTGAGACGCAATCAATAGATGGAACCGAGTGAACGCAATCCAGTACGATGAGGACGAGGGGGAGGAAGAAGGGGAGGAGGAAGAGGAGGAGGCAGAGGCAGCAGCCAAGGGGAAGTTGCCCCTCACTGCCTCTGTCCAGTGTCACAAGAGCATCATGTGTCTAATTAATATTGAAACACAATCACAACTCAGTGTGCCCTCTATTCCTCACCGCAGTAAACAGGAACTTTGTTCAACCAAACCATCCATCTTGTCAGGGACCTTTTAGGCTGTTAGAAGTAGTCTTAATAATATATTGAAAACAGGAAGTTACCAAAGGGTTTCAAGCAAAGAACTTACGTTATTGAACGGTTTGTTGACAAATTTTAGAGGTCAAGCAATGTGATTGGGAGATTGTCACACTTAGCTGAACAGAAGACTGAAAGACAGACACAGCAGCAGAGACAGAAGCAAGGTAAACTGCAGAACTTACATGAAACAAAATGGTAAACAGACGGGGATGGACCACTGGAAGAATCAGGAATACTACCTACGATAGTTTAGGTAACTAGATGTTATCATCTGCTAACATCTGGTTTAGGCAAGGGAAGACAAAATGAAAACTGGGAGTTACTTTTAGTCATATTACGTTTAAAATGCTTCTTAGACGTTGTCTTAGGGTTTTACTGTTGTGAACAGACACCATATCCAAGGCAACTCTTACAAGGACAACATTTAATTGGGGCTGGCTTGCAGGTTCAGTCCATTATCATCAAGGCAGGACCATGGCAGCATCCAGGCAGGCACGGTGCAGGAGGAGCTGAGAGTTCTACATCTTCATTGAAGGCTGCTAGCAGAAGACTGGTTTCCAGGCAGCTAGGATGAGGGTCTCAAAGCTCACTTCCACCGTGACACACCTACTCAACACCTCCAAATAGTGCCACTCCCTGGACCAAGCATATACAAACCATCACAGACATCAAAGTAGAAATGTAAAATAGGTGGTCCTTCTGCATTCGGAGTTGGGAGAAGTCAACAGAGAAAGGAGATTTTCCAACCATGAGTGAGTGAGATCACCTAAAGACAAGGTGTAAAGAGAACCAAGCACAACTGTGGGGGTTGAGGGAGTGGGGCACTAGCACCATCCAGAGCAAAAGATGGAGAGACTGCAAGATGGACCTGAAGGAAAACCAAGGAGGGTGTAACCCACAGAACAGAAGACTGAAGTATAGATCTGAAAAGAGGAAGACAGGAGCAGAGGCTAAGCCAGGAAGGGCAGGGAGGCAGAGGGTTGCTGACTTTGACCGAGGAGGAGTCGCACTGAAGGCTGAGAACAAAAGCCAGCTAAGCCCTGGCAGGACACAGAGCAAGAAGAGGTAAGATGAATGCAGCCAGCAGACCTCTTCAAAGGATTACACCCAACACTGGCAAATGTTGACAATTTTCAATTTTCCAAAATAAAACCCTTGTCGCTTAAAGAGCACCAAGAGTCTGCTTCAAATGCAAACGGCCATGAGGTTATCTTGAGAGGGTGAAAGTCAAAGGGGAGAAAATCTGTTTTCTTTTTTCCCAGGTAGATTTTATAGCATGTCTTTCAGTGTCTGTTGTGATCTATCTGGTAGGGATTCTCAGTGATAGAGAATAAATTTGCCCTTTTTTTCAGAGTTGATCCTTGGGGGTGTAGGGCTCATGATAAGGGAAGTTGATTGCTGGGGGAGGAGAAGTCCTATTCCCCAGTGGTGGTGTGGCCACAGGTAAATCACCACTGCTCAACTAACCTCACCCCCAGGTGGGTGCCTGTGAAAGTAGTAAGGACAGCAGGGAATCAGGGAGGGCACAGCAGGGCTAGGAAAGCACTGAGAGGACAGCTGGGAGAAAGAGACCAAAGCACTGTGGGTGCCTACGTGCGTGCATGCATGCGTGCGCCTGTGTGGTTTGGGGGGGAGTGTCATTGTGTGACTGTGTAGTTTCGTGTGTGTGTGTGTGTGTGTGTGTGTGTGTGTGTGTGTGTGTGTGCATGTGTGTGCCTGTGTGGTTGTATGTGTGTGTTGGTCTGTGCCTGTGTGGTTGTGGTTGTGTGTGTGCACATGCACATGCTTTCGTGTGTGTGTGTGTGTGTGTGTGTGTGTGTGTGTGTGTGTGTGTTTGTGTGTGTCTGTGTGTGCCTTTGTGATGTGTGTGTGTGTGCATGTACACTCATGTGTACATGCATGTGCCTGTGTGGTTGTGCCTGTGTGGTTGTGTGTGTGTATATGTGTACATATGTCTGTGTGTGAGTGTGTATGTCTATGTGTATGCTTCTGTGTGTATATATCTGTGTGTGCTTGTGTGTGTATGTGTGTAGTGCTTGTATATGTGGTGTGCTTGTGTGTGTGTGGCAGGTGTAAGTCGGAGGACAGCTTTTGGAAGTTGTTTTCTCAAGGTTGAACTTGTCAGGCTTTGCCCAGGACTTTCTTTCCCTGTTGAGCCTTCCCCGAGTAGTCTTCCCCCTCTGGCCCTTCTGCATCAGAGACCCCAGGTACAAGCATGTCTCTGTAGAGTCTAGCTGCACACCAAAGCAAGCACAATAGCAACTCAGCAAAGGGATCTGAAGTGCTTGCACAGTGTGGATTTTATCCTCCTTCTGCCTTCTGCAGCAGACAGAGGAAAGTTTGCCAACTTTGCAATAGAGAACTAGTAATTCCCCTCTCAAACCCCAAGCCCTGGTATTGCTGTGGCAACCAGAATACAAATCTAGCTTGGTCAGATAGGATATTGAAGAGTTAGGGACTCAAAGAAAATGTAGGAATTTGCTAATTTATATCCTTAAAAACAATATACCTTGCGGCTGGAAAGATGGCTCAGAGGTCATCAGAGGTCAACAACACTTGCTTCCAGAGGACCTGAGTTCACTTCTCAGCACACACATCGTACAACTCACAACTGCCTGGAAGCCCCACTCCAGCAGATCCAATACCGCCCCCCCCCCACACACACACACCTTCCTGGCCTCTGCAGGTAACTGAACACATGTGGCATACATACAAACATAGACGTATGAATAATTTTTTTTAGTATTTTTTAAATGCCCCCCACAGACAATGCTGCTCTAAGAAAGCATGGGTTATTAAATGAAGCCCTCGGTATAGCACACGGGTTACCTCCCTACAAGTTACTGGTGGAGGAGGTCGGAGAGTCATACGGCTGTCTGCCTCATACAAACCTAGATTCAGCCGCGAAGACGGAACCTCAACAGAAGTATTCCCCAGATCAGATTAGTCTGACGTCATATCTGTGAGTATTTTCTTTTCAAGACAGTATCTCACTATGCAGCTCTGGCTATCCTGGACTGAACTTGTAGGCAAGACTGGCCTCCACCCCACAGAGATCTGCCTGTGTGGCACTACGCCCCTATGTGGAATTTTCTTAATTACTAATTGTTGTAGTGGGGCCTAACACAGTGTGGGCAGTGCCATTTCTAGATAGAGAGACTTAGGCTGTGTAAGAAAGGTGGTTGAGCCAGGCATGATGGCACATGCCTTTAATCCCACCAGCATTCAGGAGGCAGATCTATGTGAGTTCAAGGCCAGCCTGGTCTACAAAGTGAGTTTTGGGACAGCCAGTGCTGTTACACAGAGAAACTCTGTCTTAAAAAAGCAAAAACACACACAAAACAAGATCGGTGACTGAGCAAGCCACGGGGAAGCAAGCCAGTAAGCAACACTCCTCTGTGGTTTCTGCTTCAAGCCTTTGCTTTCAGTTTCTACCTTGGGTTTCCTTGATGATGGATTAAAGCCTGTAAGCCAGAAGAAGCCCTTTCCTCCCCAAGTTGCTGCAGGAAATTAAACAGACATTAAATTAGAACACAGAGTAACTGATTGACAACTCTCTTGATTGGATTTAAGGTCTTCTTCCTAGGAGTGATTCCATGCTGTTACTGTAAACACAGTTGAAACCCATGTCTAGGGAAGTCATAGGCCACATCACAGAACCTATCGGTATGACCTTACTAAACAGTCATGCTACAAAACTGACTTAAGTATTTATGTCACTATACACTGTAGCTGCCTGCAGCCACGATCACCAGGTTCTCCTGAGATGAAGCCTAGGGATTAACGGGAAGGAGGGCGAGAGAAACGTGGGGCCAAGACAAAGTATTCTGATCAAGGCCCGAAGCTTAATAATTTGCTTTCACATATAAAGGGGAAGCCCCACCCCCCAGAGTCTCTTCTCGGTATCGCCCAGGGGCTAGGTGAGGAGATAGTAGTCCGGAAGGTGTCAAGGCTAGCTCAGCAGGCAGTCCATTCTTCTTAGCTCGGTAGCAGACCTCGGGGCACCAAGACTGGCAAGGCAATGCCTCCTTCTAGGTCCTACTGTTGTTTGGTCTTGTCGTGGTCAATGACTTGCAGGCCTGCTTAGGCCTGGGGGAAGGGCACAATACACTACCTATACACTAGTGCTGTTCTCAACCGTGGTCGCGAAGCTTGTTATTTCAGAGGGCAATGTTTAATGCAAAGACTCACAATGGTCCCAAATGCTGAGACTCTGAGTGTTCTGCACAACACGCACAGGCACTCACACATATACACACGTGTGTGTGCGCATGCACACACACACACACACGCACACACGCACACAGACACACATGCACGTGCACACACACAAGCACATGCACACACACAAGCACATGCACACACACAGATACACACTAAGTGATTTTTAAAATGGAAGTTTGAGACAATGTCCCCCCATGTCTTAAGCCCCCACAAGAGAAGCAGAGATGTCCAGATGTGCACAGCACTGTCTTCCCTGACGTCACTGCCTTAGTAAGTCACACTAGATAACTGCTAATGTCCTTCCAGTATGTGAGAGACTTTCCTGCAAACCTGTATGAACAAAGTGGCCAAATGTTTAGCCTTTCTGGGATGCAGTGATGCTCCCCATCCTGTGCAAACAGGACGTGGTGTCATTGCCAAACACAAACTTTGGTGCGATGATTAGAAACCAAACAAGATGTGCGCAGGCATCAGAATCCTGATATAGCAAGAAACATCCACAGGAGACTGTCGGGGGCAGCATCCAGGCTACTGTCTGCTGTCTTCTCTGACAGCCTGTGTATAAAGCCTTCCCCATGCATTCTGTTAGACTATAATCTTCGGGGGCAGGGGGAACCTTTGCTTGGTGTCACATGCCTCATTATGATTTCTCCCAAGAACCTTAAGTCTTGGGCAAAGGAAAGAGCCCAGTTGGTGGAGTGCTTGTCTAGTGTTGACAAAGTCTTAGGCTTGATCAGCACTACATAAACTGGAAGGTGCACATGCCAGTGAGTTTGAGGTCACCCTGGAATACATGAGACTCTTTCCAAACCAAACAACCCTACACCTTTAAGGGACTCTGGCCAGCCCAAGCATGGCAAGGATGACTCCGGCAGGCCTTGCCTTCTCCCCATTCCCTCTGCCTTGCTAAAAACTCTAAGATTAAATTTCTAAAGCTAGCCCCAAAGTCAAAAACCCCCTTTGGCTTACCCAGTTAACAGGCCCAATTAAAACTAAACACCTCATCCTAACACTGGATTCCCCTATTACCTTTATAAACAACCATTTGCACATGTGATCCAGAGGCAATCCTTTGTCCCCTCTCCCTTGTTCCCTTCCCCTTCTCTCTCATCTTCTATCTTCTGTCCTTTTTTTCTCTTATTCCCTGCCCTATGTTCCTCTGGGGGCAAATACATCTCCTTTGAGCTGAGAATTTGGTCCTGGGGATCCTGAGCTGATACTGATCTCTTACACACCTCAGCTCCTTAGTTGGCTGATAACACTGCAGTGTTTAATCTATACATAATCTTCATATTTAAAGTAGATTTCTTTTTTTGAGGCATGGTTTCACTATGCAGCCCTGATTGTCCTGGACTAACTACATAGACTAATTAGGTAGGCCTCAATTAGTCTATGTAGTTAGTAGTAGAGATCCTCCTGACTCTACATTCCAAGGACCAGGATAAAATATGTATCCACCATGCCTAGTTAAAGTGGATTTCTTATAGATAACAAATTATGAAGAGAGAGAGAGAGAGAGAGAGAGAGAGAGAGAGAGAGAGGAGAGAGAGTTTCTCTGTGTAGCCCTGGCTGTCCTGGAACTCACTCTGTAGACCAGGCTGGCCTCGAACGCAGAAATCCGCCTGCCTCTGCCTCCCAAGTGCTGAGATTAAAGGCATGCGACACCACCGCCCGGCTATGAATATTTTTAATATAACACTTATATACTGTTAACACTTTGAAATTCTCCTTTAATACATTTATTTAGACATTTCATTTAAAAATTATTATCGATATATGTCCTGGTGTTGTGTGAAAAGGCTTTCTCTGAGGAGATGCAACACATGTCTACTTGTTCTGATCAGAACCCCACAGCAGACCAAACTATAAATACTACAAAAATACAACTTGGGGAACCAATGAATTTTATTGGAGTTACTTAAAGGAGAATAAATGACTCTGCTGCACCACCAAGGCCCACCCTAGCATGGGTGACAGCTCACAAAAGTGGGGAACCTGGAGCACACTTCACAGCTTGCAGGAAACTCATCAAATTGGAGAGAGTCCTTTCCAAGTGACTGTTCTCAACTTCTGGGCTTCTCCCGGGCAGCTGATCTGGTCTCAGAATCTGCTTTGCAACTTGTCTTGTCTTAGAGTCTTCACAGCTTAACCATGTCTGAGAGAGACCCTCAGCTTTTATTGCTTACTGTGGTGGGGAGGGGCCTAATGAATCTGGTCAGTTTCAGAAACTTCCTGAAGTTCTTTTGAGTTCTTTACCTTCCTGCTTAAAGAGCTTCCCTGCAGCTTGGAATGTTTCATTCTCAGAAGAGACTATTACACAACATGTAGTGATATTTGGTTGCTGAGACCTTAGCTGTTATAGTTATGACTTTACTGCTGTGAACAGACACCATGACCAAGGCAACATTTTTTTTTTTAGATTTATGTATTTATTTAATGTACGTGAGTACACTGCTGCTCTCTTCAGACACACCAGAAGAGAGCATCTGATCCCATTACAGATGCTTGTGAGCTACCATGTGGTTGCTGGGAATTAAACTCAGAACCTCTGGAAGAGCAGTCAGTGCTCTTAACTGCTGAGCCATCTATTCAGCCCCCCAAGGCAACTTTTATAAGGACAACATTTAATTGGGGCTGGTTTACAGGTTCAGAGGTTCAGTTTATTATCACAGGAACATGGCAGCATCCAGACAGGCATGGTGCAGGAGGAACTGAGAGTTCTACATCTTCATCTGAAGGCTGCTAGCAGAAGACTGGTTTCCAGGCAGCTAGGATGATGGTCTTAAAGCCCACACCACAGTGACACACCCACTCCAACAGGGCCACGCCTTCTAATAGTGCCACTCCCTGGGCCAAGCATATACAAACCGTAACAACAGCCATAACCAAAATCAACATGGGAAGGAAAGGGCTTAGTTGGCTTACATTGGCTTAGTTATTCAAACACAATCTATTAAGAAGGGAAGCCTGGGTGGTTACTTAGGAAGGAACCTGGAGGCAAAATCTGAGCAGAGACCTCAAAGAAGTGCTGCTTACCGGCTTGCTCCTCAAATTTGATCATTCATATATATCTATATATATATATCTATATATATATATGTGTGTGTGTGTGTGTGTATATACATATATACACATGTGTATATATGTGTGTAAATATATATATGTTTCAGGATTACCTGTCTAAAAGTAGAACCAGTCAGTGAGCTGGGCCCTCTCATATCAAACAGTAACAGAGAAAATATCCCCACAGACATGCCTACAAGCCAATCTGATGGAGGCGATTCTTTAATTGAGGTTCTGTATTCCTAGGTGACCATAGCTAATGTCAAGTTGATTAAAAACTAACCAGTACATTATTTTGTGCTAATACACTCCACATTTGTGATTGCTTCTAATTCTTCAGATTGAATTTAAGTAGTTTGTCGTATCTCAATTAACTGAAAGACCAGGTAGAAGATAGAATCATGGACCCTTTCAGGCTGTAAGGGTCCATGATTCACCGAAGAATGACACCCTGGACTCAAATAGTATGTAAATGTAGAGCGTTTTATTCTGTGGAAATCCAACATGCTGGAGTTTCCCATTACCAAGATAGAAAGAAAACCAAGTGAGCTCACAGAGCTGATTTGAATCACGTTAGGGGATTCTGGGGTAGGTGACTTTTACGTTAATCTGTTGGGTCCAACTCTACGGACATTCCATTACCAGGGTGTAGGGGCTGGAAACTTGCTGGGAAGGTCTGGAAACTGCTGCTGACTCATTGTTCTTGCCTCAGACCAGGTGGCGAGGCAGCTTCTGAGGCCTGGATTTGCCTGGAATTGCCCAGTTCTTGGAAACAGAGATTTAGGCCTAGTCTCTTTAACTGCCAATGTGAAGCCAGTCATGCAATCAGCCTACCTTCTCAAGGCAGAATATGGACTTCTGTCCAGTGTGTTAAAAAACCTACTTCCTGTTGTCCTCTGCTCTGTCCTCTGTTAGTTTCATAATCTAGCACTCATCATGAATGAATATCGTCCCCTTAGATACGGTGTTTTTTTGTGTTTTTTATGAGAGGTACTACGAGAGCACACAGGGATCCTTCCTCTCCAGCAGAATCCTAGTTCCAACTTCAGGTTAAAGAGATGTTCACACTTTTCTTAGCTCTAGAGCACATCCGCGTTAGGAGCTTGAAGCTGTCTTTTATCTGCAGATATCTGCAGTTAAAATGCATCTCTTCTGAGAAGATAAATCACACCAGCCCTCAGGAGGAATCAGCGAGCTGAAAGAGAGGATTCCTATCCTGTAGAAGTGAATCTGGGTTCTTTTTTGAAAAGTCTTCCCGGGGCTAGCACCCAGAGCCAGCAACAGAGCTCAGCGTAGCATCACGTGTCTGCAGCAGCTGCGGGATTGGAGGAGCGCTTTTTAGTGCTGCGGTCTAGGCGCGGGCGGTCCCGCCCAGCTGCCAGAGGAGCTGGGTAGCGGAGAGAAGAGGCCACCAGAAGACCGTATTGGGGAGGGGGCGGGAGGGGGGTGGGGCAGCCTTAGCCACCCACGGCCTGGAGCCTGGGAGGACGAGGAGCAACGCCGGGCTACCCGCCTCGTCACAACTTGCCCAGACCAGACACGCTTTATCTTGCACCCTGGAAGAAGGAGCCCGCCTGCCTCTCTCTGCTCGCTTGCTCCTCGGCCTCCACGAGCCCCGCCTCTGCGCCAGCAGCAATCCAGGGATCTGGATCCCCCGTGACTCCCCGTGCCTTGCAGCGCCCGGCTTTCGCCCAGGAGCGCGCAGCTGGGGTGAGCCGAGGTCTAGGATGCTCCAGGCGTCCGCAGGACTTCAGCCACACAGAGCATCTCGCATCTCTGTTGGCGAAGTCGGGCCTTCTTCCCTATTCTATCTGCTGAGATCTGCAAGGCTGCAGATGTGCAGCTCCTCTCAACCATCTTTTGCCTTGTAGGACCCGGTTCCCCGAGCCTTTGTCTTTTCGGGTTCATCAGGCCAGCGGTACAGTGAAGTGTGCCCAGAACAGTAGGCTGCGCAGGGTTGGGAACCCAGTCTGGGGTGGGAGTAGGGGAACAGGAAAGTATGCCCCCCTGCCTTCCTGTTCCGGCCATCTTGTGGCGGTTTCGACCTAGGGGGTAAGGATGGCTAACTGCAGATGCCCTAAGCTCATGGACTGCCAAGACCTTGGGCCTGCACCCGTTCTTACTGGGTATGCGGCGGAAGCACGGGAGCCTCTCCCACTTTCAGCTAGTTGGCCTTTGGTACAGAGCAAAGGTTTACCCCTTTAACAAGGCAAAGGCAAAACAGGAGGGTATGGGGCCTGGAGCCATTATCTTGTTTCCTGAACACCTAAGTCACTCGGCCGTTTTGTTTTTGTTTTTTGTTTTTTGTTGTTGTTTTGGTTTTTTGGGTTTTTGTTTTTAACCTAGCACATTCTGAATGCCCTTTCCTTTCCGCACAAGGTGCTGGAAATACAGCGGTGAGCGACACACCTCTCCTGTTCCCGCTGATCCTGCCAGCCCGGTGGATGGAGCCCAGAATCCACAAACCTGCCAGGTCTGTAACCCAGTGCTTCAACAGATAGGAAACTGAGGGCCAGGGTCAGCAGATGTGATCTAGGCTAGGCATCAAGTACTAATCTTTCAAACGGTGTATATTCCTAGGGCTTCTATGCTAGATTGCAGTAAAATGTGCTTTTCTTATTGCCTCAGAGTCTTGTGAATGCATGGCTTATATGAAGTGTATGTTTTTATCTCCTGGACACTTTCGTGTGGATTTATTTATATTACTATGGAAAGTGCTCAAAATAGTTGGTTGCGACTTTACTTCCAGATAGTTACTTCGAATTCTGTTTTCCTTTCTTCTGTTCATGTATTTGGTTGTTAGGAAAGAAAAAAATTTTCCTGATGGTTGGTCCAAGCAGGGCCTCCCTGGTGGATTGAGGAATGCCTGGCTTTTCCTCAGCTCCTTGATCCCGGAGGTAACCACAGGCAGCCTCCAGAAGACCCCTACAATGAGAGGCCTGGGGTCTGCAAGTCGCTGCTAGAATTTTTTAAAGAATGCAGCACCAACACAGATTTGTCAGGTAAACACTGTAACCCAGTAAATCTTGGTAGAAAGCTGAAGGTTGAAGTTACCATCTGTTTTTTAACTTCACCGTTTTAAGAAATGTTGAATGATATTTTTGATTCCAAAAATGGAATGACAAGCTACTTATTTCATATACTGGGAGAGTTATCTGGTTTGTGTTTTAACAAGTTGTCAACGCTGAGTTTCCAGCCTACAGAGGGAGAACAATACCTTTTAAAAGTACGTTGGGAGTAAGGCATTTAGAAAGGCTGATGAATGAACGAGAGTGACCTTACAAAACACACCCTTAACTTTAAAAATACAATTAAAACCGGCAAATGTAAAAGTACACACCCGCATAATCCGTATCCACACTCAAAATGCAGAACGCCCCGCCCCAGATTCTCCTCTCCTCCTTATGCCCTCACTTAATTTCATACTTTTGTGGCTCCAAATGTGTGAAAAAGATAAAGACAAATGTGTATTTCTAATCTCAGAACCTAACGCTAGCATAGGGATGGGTAGTCAGAAGACCACAGCTAAGACTGAAAATTCTGGAGATGTGAACCCATGCAAGTTTTAGGGACTCAACTGGGCCTTCTCTTGAAACCAGGGAGGGCGGTGTCAAGGAAGGTGGGCCTCCAAGAGATGCCCACCACAGGTGAATGAGTCCTGTGGCGTCTCCTGCTGGTCCAAGAGGTCTTCTCTGTCTTTCTGATCCCGCAGGTCCCTGGGCGCACGCTGAACGCGCGTGGGCGGACACGCCCTGTACTCCAGGTCAGGGCAGGGCGCTGCCATAGCAACGTCCTGGACGCCCAGATCTTAGGCCGCCGCCGCCGCCGCAGCGGGGGTCTGGGCCATCTCAGGCTCACGAGGGGAGTGGCGGCGGCGGCCCGGAGGCGGCCAGGGCCTGGGAGACGACACTGCTCCGCCCCTTCAACGCAAGCCTAGGCGGCAGACTGGCTTGCAAGCATGGTAAGATGCACGTGGCCGGAGGTGTCTGTCCCGGGATGCAGGGCAGGGACGGTCGGGGTTCGCCTGGACTCTCGGCTCCCCATCCCTCGCCTCCCGCCGCGCTGTCTCTTCCTCCGCAGCCCTTCCAGAAGCACGTCTACTACCCTCTGGCCAACAGCCCCGAGGGGCCCGACGCCTCAGCCGCAGGCGCGGCCCCCATGGCCTTTGTACCCCCAAGCGCGGCCTCGGGCCCCCTGCCCTTCTTCCAGTTCCGGCCGCGACTGGAGAGCGTGGACTGGAGGCGGCTGAGCGCCATCGACGTGGATAAGGTTGCCGGCGCCGTGGACGTCCTGACACTGCAGGAGAACATCATGAACATCACCTTCTGCAAGCTGGAGGACGAGAAGTGCCCGCACTGCCAGTCAGGGGTAGACCCGGTGTTACTGAAGCTGATCCGCCTGGCGCAGCTCACCATCGAATATTTGATGCACTCGCAGGAGTTCCTCACCTCGCAGCTGAACCTGGTGGAGGAGAGGCTGCGCCTGAGCCTGATCGATTACGAGCAGAGCAAGCAGCTGCTCACCAAGCAGGCTGGCGAGATCAAGCTGCTTAAGGAAGAGTGTAAACGCAGGAAGAAGATGCTGTCCACGCAGCAGCTGATGATAGAAGCCAAGGCCAGCTATTACCAGGTGGGACAATGTGCCAGCTCCCTTTAGGAGCCTATCCTTTCCGTTCTGCACAGAGATTTTTTTTTTTTCCCCTCAGAGAAAACAGATTAAGGTCAAAACAGTCACTTTAATCAACAGCAAATATATTTCATTACCTTCTACACCCACCAAGGAATTAATAATTAAATATCTACTATTGCGTGCAGGGCTTTTGGAGTTACCCAAATGTTGGCTCTTGAGCCTGTTTCCTCACTACAGTAGATGCTGTGGAAAATCCAATTGTGTCCACGTTGCTACTGAAGTTGGCTCCCAAAAGACCTGGAATATGATTCAATATGTGAGCCCCTCCCCCCTTAAATTGAAGTGTTGATGAACCCCTTACCCAGCCCCTCTTACCTGCACTTGTCTGGCTGTCCCTGCATAGGAAGTGTCTCACAGTGAGTTAGACTCAAGTTCTCAATGGGTGCAGTTCCCGAGGACAAGAATACCAACAATAGCATTTAAGCACTTTTATATCCAAATCATAATCAACGTCTGTTATGAATTAGACATTGAGCCCAGGGTAAATACTGTAGTCTTGAAATCATTGTGCAGGCTGAGAAATGTTTAGGATCAGACATGTTTTTGAAATTTGGAAGATTAACATTCATCTTACGAGGTATTGAGGCTGGGACTCAGATCCAAATAATTGTGTTTATATGCGTCTGCATGTGTCTGCATGAGCGCGTGCAGGCACCTGAGGAGGCCAGGTCGGCTCTCCTGGAACTGGAGTTAGGAGTGCTCTGTGAGCACCTCAGTCTGGATGCTGACTCTAATCTGAGGCCTCTGCAACAGCAATGAAGGCTCCTCAGCCCATGAGACCCATGAGACCCAAATATAAATATAAAATTAATTGATGTTTCAAATACATCTTACAGCGATGACCTGGAGTTGGTTTTAGACAGTATGTTAGGTTTGCCTATGTTGTAACTAAGACCCATCACTTGGAGTTGGGTGTGGAATTTTAGACTTGTAGGGTGATATCTATGTTTTGGAGCATTTTGGATTTGGGGTTTTAGATGAGGAGGCTCAAATTGTGGGTAGCTGAAGGAAGGATAAACTCGGATTAAAAGGGCAGTAAACAAGAGGTTGATGGAATTGGTTTTACACGTTTGGGATGAGTGCTGTTTAGATGGCTTCAAGCGTTCTTGGGAACATGGGAGCCGATACAGGTTTCAAGGTTGTAGAAGCGGGTGTCGGGCAGAGAGGTGGTCCAGTTCGTAGTGGGTAAGACAAGTCCAGGAACTCTGAAGGAAGTGTAGTGCAGCCTGGGAGCAGCTGGGAAACCATGCAGACTGGAAGGCCCCGGGTCTGGCCTCTGTAGACAGCAGGAGGCACTCTCCTCAAAGGATACTTGATGTCCTCAGTGTCTGCTTCACAAATGCTGCTTGAAAATTACATACCTGTAAATAGTCCTGAGATTGCTTTGGGTTTTTTTTGAACAATGAATAGAATCAGTTCATCTTAAACATTTAAAGTAAGTGTATCGTTCTCTAGGTTGGGTCGTAATCTAGTGAAATATTGACACGTCTAGCAAAAAGTTACCTTTCGTCCTTTCAGTCACCACAGAAATAATTGTTAGTAGAGATTTTCCCATCTGAAGGGTGAGTGAGGCTGAAAGCTCTCTAACAGATGCGAGATACGGTCACCGTGTGAATATGTAAAGGTAAGGACTTTATCAAACCAACGGTACCTGTCAACCCTTAGCACAGGTGGTCTCTCTGAATGCCAGTGTCGACCGTGGTGGGGCGGCTGTGGGTTCATGTGGGACAGAAGTGACTACATCACTGTTTCCGACTCTGCCCTCTGTGAAATGGTATGCTTTTGTTAGTTTCACAGTTCGACTGCATAGAATCACTGAATGTGATTCCACGTCAACTTTGCTGAAACGTTTCATTCCTAAGCACAGTGCCCCTGGAAACAGGGCATTAGCAGCTGCAGCCTGTTAGGATGGAGAGTTCAGTGACATAAAACAGGTAGCAGGTGTGAGGGCCCGGTGGAGGCTTGGATTCAGTTTTCCCTGTGATTTTCTGGTGCTGAGTTACGGCTTCCTGTTGTCTCTTGTGAACCCTCACACCACTTTAAGAATTACATTCCACCTTGGTATCCATCCCATGTGCAGTCACCAAAGGCACACGCTGATGTGGATGTCAGGAAGTGCATGCTGATAGGAGCCTGATCTAGCTGTCTCCTTAGAGGTCTGCCAGAACATGACATATACAGAGGCAGATGCTCACAGCTAACCACTGATCTGATCAAGGTTTCCCAATGGAGGAGTTAGAGAGAAGACTGAAGGAGCTGAAAGGGTTTGCAGCCCCATGAGGAGAGCAACAATACCAACAATACCATAGCTCCCAGGGTCTAAACCATCAGCTTGGGAGCACATAGGGAGGGACCATGGCTCCAGCTGTATATGTAGGGGAGGATGGCCTTGTCGGGCATAGGTGGGAGAGGAGGTCCTTGGTCCCATGAAGGCTGGACACCGAGTGGGGGGTAATTCGAGGGTGGGGAGGTGGGAGTGGGGGTGGGTGGGAGGAGCACATCCTCATGGAAGCAGGAGGAGGGGGGATGGGATAGGGGGTTCCTGAGGAGGGGGATGGGGTAAGGGGATAACATCTGAAATGTAAATAAAATATCCAAATATATATATATATGTGTGTGTGTGTGTGTATGTACATATATATATTTATGTGTATATATGTATGTATATATGTGTGTGTGTGTATATGTGTATATATGTATGTATATGTGTATATATACATATATATACAT
>JANHMN010000001.1:256332978-256370264 GCA_030674055.1 Rhabdomys pumilio | reverse complement strand
TATATGTGTATATATACATATATATACATATGTGTGTGTATGTGTGTGTATATGTGTATATATGTATGTATATATGTGTGTGTATGTGTATATATGTATGTATATATACATATATATACATATGTGTGTGTATGTGTGTGTGTATGTGTATATGTGTATGTATATATGTGTATGTATATATATGTATATACGTATATATATTTATATATGTGTGTGTGTATATATATTTATATATGTATATAAATATATATACATATATATAAATATATAGTTATATACATATGTATATGTATATAAATATATGTTTTTATTTATGTATATATATATGTATATATGTTTATTTATATATACATATATATAAATGTATATATATGTATATATGTGTATATATTTATTTATTTAAAGTTACTGAGCAGTGGAGGTGACGAAGGCCAGGACCTTGGTGGGGGAGCATGGGGTGATTCAGGTGTTCAGAGACTACACCTGTGAACGGAGAACACACAGCAAAAGTGTTGAGGTTTTACTTGGTCGCTAAAACAGTTTATGGAAGATACTTGATTTTGGTTAGTCATTTGGCGTTAGGATACAGCCACAGGTTTTAGTTGATTAATTAAAACTGATTAATCAACCTACTGCCAGAACAATAATCCAACCCAGGGCTTTGTCCTACATGTAGGTAGCCCTCTACTGGAACATGGACAAACTACACCACAGGAGAAAACTTGACTGTCCCTCTGCCAATAAACTACTGAGCTAGTTAGTTAGGATCTCGGAAGCCTGTTCCTTCTCCAAGCTGGAGTGCTGACCGGTTTGACCTTGTGCAGGTCTTATGCTGGTGGCCGTGGGTCACGGATGCAATGGCCTCGTCATGTCTGGAGACACTTGTTTCTAAGAAACTTCCTTATACCTGGCTCTTACGATCTACTTTCTCTTCCATGACACCTCCCGAGCTGTTGGTTACCCCATGACTTTTATGGCACTGTGGCATTAATTGTCATATCTTTCCAGGGTGATTGTTAGGGTTTGCAGGATTCACAGCTCCGTAAGACCGTTGATGCCTTTTCTCCCTCAGCAGCCTTCACTGAACTTTAAGGCGCCATGAAACCAGGCAAGCAGCCAAGAAACTTCCAGATTAGTACCGGTTTGATTTATCCATGTCCTGTACTCAAAGAGTGGGTCTTACAGTCAATCATGCTCTAGTAGGAAGCCAAGAGCACTGCTAATATAATGTATTGTTTTGAGGGTTTCGGCAATTCTATAGGGTATTCCCACACCTGCCACTGGGGTTTTGGTTTGATAACCTAAGGCTTTTGGGGGGAACGTTATCTCTCTACATAGGGTAACTAGATAAATATCAGTTGTAGGGTGGATGCTAAGACTGTGCTAGTGTACATAATGGAATTTTATTTATCTGTAAAGAAAAATGAAATAGTGAACTTCATACGGAAGCCGATCAGTATGATTTTATTAATTACTATTATAGTGTTATGTATTCTTTTATAGTCTTAGTAATCCAGGCACAGGAAATAAACACGTGTTCTCTCTCATATGTGGATCCTAGCTTTGAGTCTTTAGAGCTGCATGTTGACCATAGGTGCCTATAGCCACCAAGACTAGGAAGAGGAACCATTAGAGGAGAAGAACGTGTGTGAGGGAGGACAGTATGATGTGGGGGTAAAGCGGGGGGGGGGGGGGGGGGGGAGGATACAGCAGAAACAAAGGGAGAGGGCTAACACTAAGGATGTTTGAAAAGGCCATATGGAAACCTACTATGTTATAAGCTTCATTATATGTGTATATTTTTTTTTAAAACTTAGTTGTTTTGATTTTATGTATGTCTATGCACCACACGTATACAGTTACATGCAGAGGCCAGAAGACGGAAGCCAGATTGGGATTGGGGTGATAGACAGTTGTGAGCTGCCACATGGCAACTGGACATCAAACTCGGGTCCTCTGTAAGAGCAGCCAGTGCTCTTAGCCATTGAGCCACCTTTCCAGCACACACTCGCATGTGTGCATGCATGCACACACATGTCCACACACACATGCATACACACACGTGCATACACATACACACACACATTTGTTGTGGATTGCCCTGGTGCTGTTTGTATTTTGATGCTAGCTCGTTCCCTTTTCCCTGGAGGGGCTGCCTAGGATGAGGAGTGACTTCCTGTGAACCTGCTCCACATTTTAATTTGTAAAATAAAGGCTAGAGCCGGTGATTGTGCAGTGGAAGGGTAGGTGGAGCTGGAAGTTTTAGGGAGAAGGAAGAGATGGGGAGAAGAGAAGATGGAGGAGAAGGAGGTGGAAGGAAAATGGAGCAGAGGACATGGCCTGGAGAAACCACAGGTTATAAGGGATCTCACAGCTGGGAAGTATAGCAGTGTAGTGGGGAATCTGCCCAATCTAGGTGTGCGGCTTGTGTTCATATTCATTGAGGTGTGTTTTCTTTACATGGGCTTATTTGAGTTGGAGATTTGCCGCAATAAATATTTACATTTTTTTAAATTGGAGATGTGTTGTAATGACCACACACACACACACACACATACACACACACACACACACGTGCACGTTTAATTTTTTTTAATTGGAGATGTATTCAAATGGCCAAGCACACTCACACACACACACACATACGCACATGCATACATGCACACATACATATGTACCCACACACACATATGTAAACGTACACACACACGCGCGCGCACACACATACTTCTCAATGTCTTTTCTTTGGAGATGTGTTCCGATGGCCAAGCATTCCTCATGGCCTTCCATTACCTGCCAGGAGATTGTGACATCTTGGAGTTCTGATTCCAGAGGTGTGGAATGAGAGCCCCTTGTTAGGGAACAGCCACACCTTTCTGATGCTGTGTATGAGGATGTCGACAGAATCCAATTCTGTAGGAAAATGTGAGTTAAATGAGTCTGTCTGTCCTCAGGCTGCAAAAGGAAACTTGGCTCCAGATGGACTGAGATATATACGTACCTATCCTCTCCCCCTACACCCCCACCTCGTCTTCTTCCCTCCCTCCCTCCCTCCTGTTCCTTCCCTTCCCCTCTCTCTTTCCCTCAAACTCTTCCAAAACTTCAGTCTAAGACAATTTGTTGACGGACTATGCACATTTTCAGAGTATAAGAATTTCCTTGACTTAGAAGGATGCTGCCAGGACTTAGAAGATGGGGGTGTGAATCGTTTATTGACTGATGGGCATATTCCATGGCCTCTCTCTTCTGGCTTGTCTGGTAAACTGTGCTGTAAACTGACAAGTGTGGTCTTACTGAAGAATCAGCTCACATGCTTCTGCTTCCACAGAGAACAGTAATACAGAAGCTCTCTAGGGAAAGTGAGTTCAAGTCCCATCCCTACCACTGTCCCAGCTGCTAGACCTTAATAGTTAACCATATGTACATTGGTGTCCACTCTGTGGAATGGGAATGGTATCATACCTACATCTTAGCCACTGTTAATGAGCTTCGTGTGGCTATGCTTAACATGTGGTTAGTTCTTTAGCCAAAACCTGAGATTTCAGTAAGTAGAGCCCTGTGGCATACAAAACAAGCACCAGAGCTGACTGGCTACAAGGAGACAGAAGTCACATGACTGCTAGCAGGTGACAGAAGTCACATGACTGCCGACATTTTAGGTTTTCTTCACCTCTCCCAATCCCAGAGGCCCTGGACTCTGCAAAGAGATTGAACAGACCATTTGATCAAGGTCACCTTCGGACATCCCAACCTCATTTCTGTATTTCTTCTGTATTCTGTATTCCTTCCTTGCTTCGAGAAATCACAGGACATATTTAGTAAAAATGAAACATTTAAGGATTCCCACTTCCTGAAGGCCCTTTTCCCATTGACAACCTGAGTGTGGCGTGTTTTATGCAGTCAGAATCTGTAAAGGGCTTAAAATGGCAATGTGTAATGTCTTTTTCCCCCCAGTATTTTATTGTATAAAATTTACAATATACAGAAAAATCAAAATAACCATATGCTGAACCTCCATATATAGAAGATTTTAAAAGAAAAACTATTAAGAACAAACAATGGACCCAGTAATAATAACCTAGAAGGAATGCGCAGAACAGTGCAGCTGACACACACCCCACCTCCAAGATGTGGTGCGTGCTGGTGTTTGCTCTATTTCCATCTCTACTTTGGGGAAAGTTTAAGATATAAAAAAATAAACAAAAAGTGTTATATGGGTGTGGACCACCCCTGGAATGTCAGCAACCCCAGAGCTTATGCTCTTGATTTTAAAAAATTGTTTCCCTCCATCCATTTCCAGAGGAAATCTTTCTGCCCCTGTGTTCTCCTGTATGTTTTTTTGTATAGGATATATGTCTGGAAGGTTTTTATGAATGTATATATTCCTAGGAAAATTTTTTAGCTTTAAAATATTTCTCTCTCTCATACACACACACACACACACACATACACACCTGCATTAGCTACTAAGTCTGCCATAACAAATACCATCAATTAGATGGCTTAAGTAAACAGAACTTTATTTTCACACAAATATTTGGAAGCTGGAAATCCTATGCCGAGGTATCGGCATGGCTAGTTTCTGGTGAGGTTTCTCCTCCTGCCTCGAACAAATTGGTGGTAAGAAGATGGAGTTACCAGAAGGGCTGTGTCAACTGTTTCGTTTGGGAAGGGCGTTATTAAGCTTACATTTGCCCTCTGAGCTAATAGCATGGCCACCGTCCTGTATCTTTTAGGAAGAAAGCTGCCATAAGCTATGCTTCAGATCCCCGGTTTGAACCGTGAGAAGGTGGGAAAACACTGCAGAAATTTAAATTTGCTGCTTTCTTTCCAGTGCCATTTCTGTGACAAGGCCTTTATGAACCAAGCGTTCCTACAAAGCCACATTCAGCGCCGCCACACTGAAGAGTCTCACCTTGGTAAGCATGAACTCTGTGCTCAGAGTTATTTTCCTTCTGTTCCCTTCCCCTTTCTCGATGAGATGTGGCCCAGGGTTTTCCTTCAATCCTTTTGAAAGTCTCATAGGCCATGAGTAAGTATTGAGCCCTTCGGGTGCCTGTTCATAGTGCCCTGCCTATCACACTGCTGGGAGTGGACTGGAGAAGTCCAGCTTCGAGTCTTGCATTCTAGCAGAGGGCTAAAGAGACACTTAAACCCAGTATGGTGTTTTCCAAGTGCCAAATGCAAAGACGGGACAAAGGGAGAATCCTCTCAGGTGGTCTTTGAAGCTCTCTGAGGAGGCCATGTCTAACCAGATTGAAGTCCTATGAAGAAGCCGTAGTCTGACAAGAATGAAAAACCAGAGTACATGGACTTCAGTGCTGAGGGGCAGGAGAAGAGACTGGGGTGTGTTTTAAGGAACAGCAAGGAGACTGGAGGAGTAGGGTAAGGCAGAGGTGTGTGGAAGGCTGGAGGCTTGGGCAACCGATCTCAAGAGCCAAGGAAGGCCCTGGCCAGTGGGTATTATATCAGTACAGCGGCAAGCCAGGGGATGACATTTTTGTAGAGGAGAATGATGATGTAATTAGTATCCTAAAGAGAACTTTCTGGCTGTAGATGAGAGAAGAAGGTAGAGATAAAGATGTCGTTTGCAAGGGCAGTAACAGACACTGGCAGGATGAGGCAGGGCATAGAAGTTCAAGTGAGGTAAGAGAGTCTCCTAGACCAGGTGGTTCCAGGGCACGGGGGTGGGGGGTGGGGGATAAAAAGAACACGTGATAGACACAGAGCCTACAGAGTATGACTTGGGGTGACAGTGAGACTCATGATGACCTCCTTCTGTTTAGATGAATATTTTCTGTGATAGAGGGATAGGGGATGAGAAGGAATTCAGAAGAGGGAGGAGACAGGAGCATTGGTGTTGGACACACATTTACATTTGTAAGTCACATGGCAGGTGTTTGAAAATGGAGGTCCAGGATGAATGGATGGATGGATAGATAGATAGATAGATAGATAGATAGATAGATGGATAGATAGAAGGATCTGGAAGTCACTGGAGGACTGGGCTGGCTAAAGTTATCCAGTTAGAGATCAGAGGACCCAAGGTCAAAACTAGCCCCCCTTACACAACCTTATTCCTCAAGAAGGGCAGGTCGAGAGTGTCAGTGAGGGCGACCTAGGGTAGGCATTGTCTTAAACAAGAAAAAAGGGTTCCAAAAAGATGGCAGTGGCCAAGTGTGTCAGATGGTCCAGAGGCCAAGACTGGGATGCAGATGGGAGACATCCTGTCACTGCACAGTAGTTGGCCTTGGCATCACAACTTCGAGGAACTCGTAAGACAACGTGTTAGTTTGAGTGAGCTGAGTTGGGATCCAGTGAGGAAGTGCTCTACGCAAACGTGGGTATATATGTTAGCCATGTGTGCTGGGAGGGAAAGCCAGAGACCTGACACATCACCTCAGTTGAAATGTAGAGACAGGAGAAATTTGTCTTAGGTGGGAGTTAGCATGTTTGGGTGCTGATGGGAAATAACCAGAAGGTAGAGGTAGAAATAAAGATCCAGAAACGGGAGGTGCTCTGTGGTTTACCCAAGGAGTCAGTCTTCCCACTTTGAGTCTTCTCAAAGACTGTAGCGCCTCCTCCTCCCGAGCAGATCAGGCCTTGTGCCACCGTAACCTACAGAAGCGTTTTCAATAGTTGTACTGACTCTCTTCAACTGGGGCCAGTCTGTTTGTATTCCTGCCCATACTGCTCTGTAGTAGATGCAAAACAGACAGCAGAAAGTTTCATCGTAAACCGTGGACCACCGATACGAGTAAGCGTATACTGGGGACGTGGAGATGTTGCGCTGTTTGTCAGCGGCCCACCATTCTTCGGCGTGAAACTGATCTCTGTCTCTCTGTTTCAGTATCTTATCCTATCTCATACTCGTGTCAGAGAGCGCTTCAGACTCTGAACCGAGTATTGTTTCTTCAGGTCATCTTTGAGATTCTGACTTTCTGCTTTGGTTCCCATACCTTTCATGTCTACACTCACAGCACATGTATACCATTCAGTCATGTGTACATCCTCGTGTAAGTACATGTACATAAGTATCCTTCTTTTCACCACCTTTCTGTTCTTCGCTTGCGCCCTAGTTGACAGACGACTGCCCGAGCTTTGCATCTCGAATCCCCAGCCTTCTCTGTGATCGCTTCACAGGGGACTTCAGGGAACCTGGGTGGGAACGCAAACCATGGTGACTATATGACTTCAGTATTGTGCTACTTGTAGGTGAAGCCCTTGCTTCTCTGCTTTGAGTGAGACAGACATCTCTGAAAAAGTCCTGAGCACCTGTGGGTCAGAACCACCAGGCTCGCTCCCTGAACAAGGCTCTCATGGTGACCCTGTTGAATAATCAACCTTAGTACAGTGAGTGGCGGAAAGAAGCCACCCAAACTAATGAAGTGTCTGGTCACACAAAGGGCTCCAGATAAACAGTAAAGAACAGGACTGGGCTTGTAGCAGTCCCAAGGGGGAGAGAGCATTTTCCTCTATCTCATCCATAGAACTGTGCCCCATAAGTTTTCAGGGGAGTTCATAAGAAGCCATATTCTAACTAGATCTTCTCTTGCAGCAGACTATAACACAAAGGCCCAGACCGACAGGCTCCAGAAGGAGATCGACATGTTGAAGGAGCAGCTGCAGCTCACCAGGTCTCAGCTGGAGTCTGCCCAGCACTCTCACGCAGTCCGCTTCTCTAAGGTAGGATGCGCTCTGTCCTGGAGAAGATGCACTGACAAGTACTTTAAAAGACATAGGGAAAGTGGGATACTACCTTCAGGGTGTGTGTGTGTGTGTGTGTGTGCACACGCGTGCGTGCGTGCGTGTCAGTGTGTGTATGTGTGTGTCTGTGTATTTGTACACGCACATGTGTGTCAGTGTGTGTTCACACGCATGTGTGTCACTGTGTACATATATGTGTGTGTCCGTGTGTGTATATGTGTATGTGTGTGCATGTACACATGTGTGTCAGTGTGTGTATGTGTCAGTGTGTGTCAATGTGTGTGCATGTGATGTATCAGTGTGTGTGTGTATGTGTGAGTGTATATGTCAGTTTGTGTGTATACACATGTGTGCATCAGTGTGTGTCTGTGAGTGTGTGTGCATGTTAGTGTGTGTGTATGATGTCTGTGTATGACATATGTGTATATTGAGCATAATATATAGTTGCATGTATGCATACAGAGGCCTTATTCCTTTGACACAGTATCTCTCACTGAACCTGAACAAGGCTGGACGCCTTTAGGCCTGCTGTTTGTGACTCGCACAGCACAGGGTTGTAAGCTTGTGTGGGGCCATCCTGGGTGTATTCCTTGGTGTCAGAGGTTTGAACTCAGGTCCTCATGCTTATGTACTGCTAACCACTGAGCTGTAGCTCCAGACTGCAAGCGTGGGGTGTTTTTTATTTATTTACATTTATTTATTGAGTATGTGTATGTGGGGGTGTGTGCCCTGTGCACATTTTGTACAGGCTAGGGGAAAGTGTTACAGGTCTAATTCAAAGAGGAAATACTAACAGATTTGGGGTGAAGCTATGATTTGTTTTTAAAATTTGCATATGTGTTATATTCAGAGCCCCTAGTGACATAATATCAAAATAATTTCAGGACTATGAAATGCAAAAAACAAAAGAAGAAGACTTTCTGAAGCTGTTTGACAGATGGAAAGAGGAGGAGAAGGAGAAGTTACTCGAGGAGATGGAGAAGGTCAAGGAGATGTTTATGAGGGAATTTAAAGAGTTAACTTCTAAGAATTCAGCATTAGAATATGTAAGTGTGCAGCCTAGCTGTTTTCATAGGATTGCTCGCTTTGAGATTCGGTGTTAGCATGGCATCGTAGCCAGGGGATCAGGTCTTTTACATGCCCAGAACACATCGCTCCTCTTCCCCGGCATCCCAGGGAACATGAGGCACTGAGGAGGTAGAGCAAGTAACAGAGACTGTTTTGTTATGAGTGGGCGGTCTGTCCGCAGACTCGAGTACAGAGCACTCGTAGGCACCTCTGTTCCACTCCAGAAGAAACTTCCCTACCTGGTTAGGTTTAAATAGCCTTAAACCACAAACCCTCGCACGGATTCTAGAATGTTCCAAATAGTGGAGAAAGAGGCTGATAGAGATCTCTACGTCAGGAGGAGAAGAGAGTGCTTGCCTAGCCCTCTCCTCAGTCCACGCCTGTCCTTTGAGGCGGATCAGATCTCTGAAATCAGCGGTCCACGGACACGTGTGACAGAGGACTCCTCATCCTCTGTGCCTGCTTTATCTGGTTCCTTTTGACTGGGCAACTCCTCAGGAGAAAAGTAGGAGGGGACTGAGGTTGATCCTTGGGCTCCCTCTAGGGGCGGACAAGTTTCAGAAGCAAAACTGAAGACAACACCAGAATCCTTTTATTTTCCATTCCTGCTCAGGATCTTGTCCAGGATGTCAGTGGGTCAGTGGGTCATTCTGTCCCCATGTTACAGTGGGTCATTCTGCTTCCGTAGGCTTTTCTGTGGTCGGTGATAGTTTTTCAGTCTTGTTATTGCGGAACCTAACATCTGGAGAAGTGCAGGTTGTTTGTATGGGAAGCCCTGCTGTTGGGGTCTATCTGACTAGTGTCAGGTTATCGTGGTTAGTCAGAATTTATGGGGGTAGGGGTGGATCTTGGAGACACCGAATCACTTCATCAAATCGTACCAAGGTCACACACACATGATCTTCCTGATCTGAGACTTTCCCTTTGTCCTCACCACCTGGGAGCTGTAGTGTTGGTAGGAAGAGGCTTCTATACTGAAAAGCTTCTCTCCCCGCTTTGAGTGGTCACAGTGAGCAGATAATGAGTAGACTCCCCACCCTTCTGTTCCGATGTTAACTCTATTGCCTTTTGTTGTCTGAGATTTTTTTTCCCCCACAGTTAACATGGGAAAACTAAAACGTTTATATCCCTAGTGGGTTTATTGGTATGCCCCGGGACAGTGTTCGCCTTCTGCCCCGGGACAGTGTTCGCCTTCTGTTGCAACATCTTAACTTCCCAGAACTGTCACAGGCATGATGATACACCCCAGGCACTCAGGAGGCTGAGGCGGGGCCAGCAAGACTTCAACTCCAGCTTGGCCAACATAGCAAGATCTGCCTTTTTAAAAAAAAAAAGAAAAGAAAAAAAAAAAAGAAAGAAAACCAGAAAGTGAGAGATACACCCAGTCCCTCTCACAGATGTTATGTTCCTGTCAAAAATTTAAAGACCCTTCATCAGGGGCCAGAAGTTAACTTGGGGGCAGAGACATGATCAGCGAGTAAAGCAGCTGTGTGCAAGGCGGCTTCAGTCCCCTCTCGATCTCTGACATCCACAGAAAGGTAGAGAGAGACTGGCCTACGGTTGTCCTCTGACACCCCCATGGACACCCCCATGGCATGCCCTAGTGCTCAATAATAGGTCATTTTTAAAACATTTCCTTCCCATTTGTTCCACGTCCTGGTGGAGATATCAAAGATCAGAGACTGGTAGAAGCAGAGCAAAGCCAGGGGACCCGAGAGGAGTCTCTGGAGAGACAGGGAGAGCTGAACGCGGCTTTGTGATCCCCGGTCTCTTCACTGTTGAGTTCGGTGAATCCCTAATTTTTCTGCTGGTGATTCTTTTCATCCGTAGCAGTTGTTAGAAATCCAGAAGTCCAACATCCAGATCAAATCCAACATAGGCACCTTAAGAGACGTTAGTGAGCTGAGAGAAGACCATCTTCCGTGTCCCCAGGATTTCCAAAACATGCTGCAGCTCCTCGACAGCCAGGTATGGCACGCGTGCCGAGCACAGCCCCAGCACAGAATACGTGTTTACTTATCTGTGTGCATGTCTCCCTGGACTTATGTGCATGGCATATGTCCCAGGAATAGCACACGTGCCGAGCACAGCCCCAGCACAGAACACGTGTTTACTTATCTGTGTGCATGTCTCCCTGGACGTATGTGCATGGCATATGTGCAGTGCCTGTGCAGGCCAGAAGGAGGGCACTGGATCCCATGGAACTAGAATTACAGGTGGTTCTGAGCTGTGGCGTGGATGTTGAACCCAGAGCAGTAAGAACCCTTAACCATGGAGCGAGGTCTCCATCACCTTGATTTTTCTGTTAATGGGGTTTTTCCAGCAAATATCTTTGTTCTGTTTTTTTTTCTTTCTTGTCTCTCAACAAATGCCTAATTCATAATAGGCAATGACTCATAGCTGTGAATACAGGATAGTAGCTAAAACGGTTTCACCAACAAAAACGTCACTCTGAACTAGTCAGTTCATATGATTATTCAGTGCTCTCCTGGTGCAGTCTTAGATCTCATGCATATTGAAGCCTTAAGCTTATGTTTGGTTTACATCTAGCACTGCGATGACAAGCTGGTATCTTTGATATATCATATTTACATTTGGAAGTCAGACTCCATAATTGCTCTGTAAAAGTTACTTTATCACAGTGGTAAAGGGGAAAAAAATCAAAAATCAAAAAAGCCAGTATATAGGCTGGTGGTATAGCTCTGCTCGGCCCCAAAGTCAGCCGTCCCTCTGTGTTGGTGGCGGGTGGGGCTTGTAACCGTGAGTATTACAACCTACAGATTCAATTATTTTTTAAAAGCCTCTGAGTCAGTGAGATGGTTCACAGGGTAAAGGCTTTTGCCACCAAACTTGATGACCTAGGTTCAACCCCTGGGACCCAACTGGTAGAAGCAGTGACCCGGCTCCCACAGGTTGTCTCCTGAGGCCTTACATGCACACACACAGATGCATATGTGCACATACCTAAAAAGCAGATGTAGCACAATTTTAAATAAGGATAAACCTGTGAAGCTTTTAAATGGGAAGGGCCTTTTAAAATAGGATTGCTGTTCCTTTCCTTTTTTTTTTTTTTAAAGATTTATCTGTTTATTTTATGTATGTGAGTACACTGTAGCTGTCTTCAGACACACCAGAAGAGAGCATCAGATCCCATTGCAGATGCTTGTGAGCCACCATGTGGTTGCTGGGAATTGAACTCAGGACCTGTGGAAGAACATTCAGTGCTTTTAACCACTGAGCCATCTCTTCAGCCCCTGCTCGCTCTTGTTTTAATGCTACATCTTGTCTGTCTCCCTTAAATGTACTGCTTGGTTGCACATGTCATTGTCCTGCCTAACTTTAGTCTTTCAGTGACACTCCCCCTGCCACACACACATATTTTCAGACTTCGTATTGAGTAGCCAGGTCTTGTTTCCTGCCCAGCTGTACTTTGCAGTGATGACGTCTCTTTAGCCTAACACACATCCAATAGGAATTCTCTCATGGTTATGTACACTTCTGTCCTGTACAGTGCAGGGTGTCTTTTTAATCCTCTTCCAAGCTGCCTGTGGTTTCTCCAGCCACGTGACTGCGTGACTAGGAGATTAGAAGCTGGCATTTACCTTCCATAGACCACAGTGTCTCCCAGGTACCGAGCTGCCTGCTTAGAACCCGTGGACCCCACAACTAACGCCTTACTGGAACACAGCCACACACATTCACTTAAATCCTGCCCGTGGCTGTTCTCCTCTGGTCTGGAGAGTTTCCTGTCAACCTGACACAAGTGTGACACTGGAGAGGGAGAAAATAAGGTCCAGCTGCAGGCAAACCTTAGACCATTTTCTTAATTAGTGATTGATACAGAAGGGCCTAACCCATTGTGAGTAGGGCCATCTCTGGGCCAGTATCCTTGAGTTTTATATGAAAGCAGGCCATGTGGGAAAAGGCAGTAAGCAACACCCCTCCATGGCCTCTGTGCCCTCCCCTGCTTGAGTTCCTGTTCATACTTCCTGTGACGGTGTCCCATTCCTCCCTAGGTTGCTTTGGTCATGTGATGTATTTCATCACAGCAATAGTCTGAACTAGAATACCTCCATACTCAGTGTGACAGACTCTGCTGCCTCCACTTTGTAACCTAAAATACTGTGTCATACAAATACCCATTGATCCCAGCCTTGCAGTACAACCAGAGACAGATGGGTTTGAGCATTCCAGCCACATACACTCTAAAAATGCTAGCTGGAATTTTACGAGCCTGTTGGGTTTCATAGGCACCTGATGAAAAGCAATCTCCAGTGTGGAATGAGTTTCTGCTTTACAGGCAAATCGTTTGTTTGCTCTCCTTCAGGCAAGCAAGTGGACAGATCGATTTCAAGTTCTCAATGAAGAACACAGCAAGGAGAAGGGACAGGTAAGACTGAGTCAGCCACCCTGCGGCCTCTCCCTGGGGCATAGGGTGGAACCTAGGGCCTCATGGGCTCACGCAAGCACACACACATACACATACACACAGGCACACACACAGGCACACACATGCACACATACAGGCACACACAGAGACACACACACATGCACACATACAGGCACATATACACATGCACACACAGGCACACACACAGAGACAAATACACATACATATATACATGCACATGTATACATACACACATGCACACACATACACACACACACACAGACACACATACATACACACAGATACATGCACACATGTGTGCATACATGCATACACACATACACACATGCACATACACATGCACACACATATACATACACTGATACATGCACACGTGTGCGCACACACACGTGCACACATATATGCACACATGTACGAATTGGTCATCTTTGAAGAGAATTTCTAGTGTACTCGATAATAAAAGTGGTATTTTCCTAGTTAACATTTCCAGAGAGATATGTAACAAGATTATTAGAAATATTTATGGTTTTGCCACCAAAATTAACCGCTGTTGCTCCTTTGTTTCTCTCTAATTTTCTTTCTATATTATAAATGCTAAAAGATTTTGAACTATGTTATTTGTCCTTTAAGAGTCTTATGCATGTATACAGAATATTTTGATCTTACCCATTTCTGGCTCTTCACCTCCAGCTCATTCTGGACTTGGTGGACCTTACCAGTGTGCCCTCTCCTGCCCCAACTTCATGTCTCCTTTTCAAAATATGTTTATAAAAGTAACTCATAGATTCTGGTTAATGCTGCCCATAGGCACACAGGCATCGGGCATCCACTGGGCACTGTCTGTGTCAGAAAATTCACTGGTAATGTTCCACTGGGGGAAAACGGATCAAGATGGGAAATCTTGTTGATTTTTTTAAATAATATTATCTTTTGTGCCCTTCGTGTTCTTGATAGAGATTGTCTGTGTAGAGCACACACAGTCCATAAAATAGCCTTCCTTTCACAGAGTCAGTACTAAGAACTTCTTTCATACAGTACTAGGCAGAATTATCATATTGCTAAAGGTTTTATATTATATAACATAGAGTGTGCATGGGCACACAAGAGCTAGGAAAAATGAATGGTTAGATAAGCATAGAATTTTCCAGTTTTTATTTCTTTTCTGTAACAACAACGGATATGGAGGTTGTGAAGGAAAGAGGGAGAGAGGGAGAGAGGGAGAGAGGGTGAGAGGGAGAGAGAGAGGGAGGGAGGGAGGGAGGGAGGGAGGGAGGGTGAGAGGGAAAGAGGGAGGAACAGATTGTTAACAGCATTAAAACTAAACAAAAAGAAAGCAAAGGAAAGGCAAAAATACATAAATGTGCAGGCACACTAAACTGTGAGTACTGAGAATGTTACCACTGGTGAGTGAGCGCATTCGGATCTTTCCTGAGCAAGTACCCTACACTTTCCAGGACTAAAATCGGAGAGCAATCCCTGTCCTAAGAGGATGAACTCTCCGTTGTAGCTCACAAGTCATGGAAGTCAGGACACTGAGGTTGGGAAAGAAGACACTAGTACCCAGGCGTGAGCACAGCTTGCTCAAATTGGGCAGTAACCACATGTGGGTAATGCTTGTGTTTGATGCTAAAACCCAGCTTTCTGAGCTCCAGATCAGGTAGCCTGACAGCACCTTGGGCTTATCTCTGTAACAGGCTAAAACACAATTCTTGGGTTTGTCACAGTTGAAGTGCACGATCTGCTCGTTTATCAGGACAAACATCTATCCCATGCCTCTCCCTTAACCCTGTCAGCCATCTCTAATGTCATCTACCTCTCGTCCCTAGGCCATACATTTCCATCACCCCTGTCCTTACCTAAGCCTTTATCATCCTCCTAACAGCCGCAGGCCTAGTATCAGATCTCTTTTTCATCCACTCTCCACAATGTGGATAAATTAATGTGGCTGATTCCTTTATCCTAACCCTTTCTCCTCCTGAACCTCCTTTTTCCAGCTGTGATAGCTTTCTGACAATTTCCAGAATATTCTGAGTTTTCTAAAACATATCTATACCTATACCTATACCTATACCTATACCTATACCTATACCTATACCTATACCTATACCTATATCTATATCATTTGTATCTATATCTATATATGTGATGTGTGAACATATATGCACGTTCACATGTGTGTGGGTGTATATGTGGTCATACGTGCACTGCATGTGTCGGCACACATTGATAATGAGTATCTCTCCCTCAATCACTGTTCAGTTTATTCACTGAGGCAGGATATCACGCTGAACCTGGAACTTGGTGATTTGGCCAGTTAGTCTGGGCAGCTGGCTTGCCCAAGAGACCCACTGTCACCAGCTCCCGTGTGCAGCCGCCCGCTCAGCTGTCATTTGGTACTGCATGTCTGAACTCTGGTCCTCAGGCTTGTGTGTATGTACTTTATCTGCTGATCTTTCTAGTCTCAAACTGGTCTTTTATGGGGGGTGAGCAGGTCCTTTTAAGGCTTCCTTTAAAGAAAGCCTTCTTTTTAAGCCCTTTTAAAGGGCTACCTGAGCAAACAAGCCCAGTTAGGACAACTTCTCCATCTGTTAGCTGAAAGTCAGCTGCTGTGGGCTTTAACTGTGCCTGGGCTGTCCCTTCGCTTTTGCTGAATTCAGCTAGAAGCACATCATGAATGTCCCACCCAAACCCAAGGCTGGGCAGTTCACTGTGTGTGCACAGATGCATGCTCGGCAGGTTATGCTGTTCCTCTGTCTGCCCATTCAGCTGTTTAGAGGCTGTTTGCTTCTCTGTCTCACTTGTACGCTAACAAAGAGGTGAATTCAACCAAATGCAGTCATCTCCGCCTGAGACCTATTAATTATTCCACATGATTGGTGCCTACTTGTCCCACAGTGCACATACTGTGTTTCTCTGTTTAAGGGAAGTTGCCTGTGCCAGCATGTTATTGCTTTACCTAGGTTCTTGGCAGCCTTTTTTTTTTCTTTTTAAAATAACATTGGTAGGAGTTCAAAGGGAGTCACACATAAATGATGGTGTGACCTTCTGACCCAGCCTGAGAGCCCCAGAGGCACATTATGGCCACACAGTGACAAAGCAGGCTAGTGTTATGAGTGAGGCCGCAGAGGATAGCAGAGAGCTTGAAATGATAGATTTCATCTGCCTGCCTGTCTGTCTCTGTCTGTCTGTCTGTCTGTCTGTCTGTCTCTCTCTCTCTCTCTCTCTCTCTCTCTCTCTCACACACACACACACACACACACACACACACACACACACACACAGAGGCTCAAGGATATCCATTTGTCTGTCTGTCTGTGTCTCTCTCACATACACACATACACATACACACACACACACAGGCTCAAGGGTCTCCATCTGTCTGTTTCTCACACAAACACACGCGTGCGCGCGCGCACACACACACGCAAGGATCTCTGATTATCTGTCTCTGTCTATCTGTCTGTCTCTGTCTGTCTGTCTGTTTCTCTCTCTCTCTCTCTCACACACACACACACACACACACACACAGGCACAAGGACTGCATGCTTCATGAGCTAGTATCTGTCTTATTTAATCTCTCTGAATCCCCCTCATACTCTTGTCTGTATCTCTGTCACCTGTTCTTCACAATGATGTCACCCCTTGATTTGTTTTTCTGGGTTTCCTTGCTTCTTGGGGGTTGGTAAAACTCCTCAGTTCGGTGTCCTGGCGCAAGCCTAAACCTCCACTCAAAACCCTGAGCATTTTTGCTAGAATTTCTTCCTGGCTTTTTTTGAGAGGGAGGGATATGTTCTTCCCACCATCTGGAAGTATCGAGATGTTTCTGGTTTGTTCTGTCTTGAGACAGGATCTTACTATATAGTCCTAGCTGTCTTAAGAGGACCCAAGTTCAGTTCCCAGCTTCTGCATCAGGCTTCTTAAGACTGCCTATACCCAGCTCTGGACATCTCAGGCCTATTTAGATACATGCATGCATGTGCACATAGGCATACACTATGCAACTAGTTAAAATTAAATCTTTTACATGAACAAACAAGCACATTAGCAAGTGCCCGTATGGATACTCACACCCTCACATCAGACAGATGCCTCCCCTGGTTCCATCAACCTGCCCTCTCTCCACATCAGACATTAGATACACAATACCCTGAGTACCCATTCCCAAGCTGGCTTTTGTTTTGTTTTGTTTTATTCTGTCTTTCTTTGCTACTCTGTTTTGGCAACTACTAAAATTGCCTCAACAGGGCATTCCCCAAATTATCAAAAGCAAATTCTCCCTGAGTTCTTTTTATCCAGGATATAATCTCCCTTGGTATTAAGTTTCCGTGTGACTTTTTGTGCCATTGTAAGGAAATGCATGGCAAAAGCAGCTTAGGGACGGTCTCCCACCAGTTCACAGTTTGAGGGTACAGCCTACCACTGTGGGGAAGTCAGGGAAGCAAGAACTCCTTACAGTCCACTACATCACAGCTCACTGTCAAGAGAAAAGGAAACAGATGCCAGCGCTCAGGTCCTCTCCCCCTTCTTAGTCAGTCCAAGGCCTAGTTCACAAGATGAGGCCACCCACGTTCAAGGTGGGTCTTCCCGCTTGAATGGACTTCTTTTAGAAAATTCCTCACAGTCAAGCTTGGAAGTTTGTTTCCATGGTGATTCAAAATCTCATTAAGTTGACAAGATTAACCATTATCACATGGGTCGAGGAGTTGGCTCAGCAATTAAAGAGCTTGCCACACAGACAAGAGGACAAGGCGTCAGTTACCTAGAACCTATGTAGATGCTTAGTGGGCATGGCAGCACACCTTGGTTTCAGCCCTGGAAAGCGGTTCCGGGTTGGATGGAGGAACCCTTATTTAAATTAAGCCTGCATAAGGTAAGGAGTGACGTTGGAAGAGTCTGGTATCAACCTTGTCCCCCACATGGACATGGCACACACGTGTGTACTTACGTGACTGTGCACCCACACACATAACGCACCCAGACTACGTGCACATACAGGAAAAAGTAAAAAGAGATTAAGCCTCGTAGTCTCTAAAGATGCTTTCTCTCCTCTGATTCATTCCTCTCTTCTTCTCCCTCTTCCTGAAGCTCCTTCCTGTATAGACCAGGCATTGTGCTGATTGCTGGAATGTAAACTGAACCAAACGACCTCTCAGGCTTGCGGCTGCCAAAACTAACATGTTACATGTGAACTTGAGGGCAGGGCACAGGACTGCGTGAAAAGTTCACCGTGGAGGTGACACCAGGGCTATGGGAGAGACACCGTTACCCTTCTTCACAAAGCAGCTGTATATTATCTTACAGAACGTACTCCCATTGACTCAACTGCCCACCTCATCAGCCTTATCTCTCATATTATACACTCCCTGGAAGAGGCGAGGTCTAGTACAGCCAGGGCCTTGACATGTACTGATGGAAGATTTTCTGAGTTACTTGATGAACAGAGACCATATAAAACCAGCAAAAAAGTTAAGTACGTAAAATCTGAAAGAAAAAGAAATCTTCCATGCAGCTTGCAGACTAATGCGCTCCCCGGTTGTTTCCCCAGCTCCTGTCCCACATAGAGCAGCTTCGAAGCTCAATGATGAAAGATTTAAGTGCAGATAATGTCTTCTACAAGAGGCGGGTAGAAGAGTTAGGCCAGAAACTGCAGGAGCAGAACGAGCTGATCATCAGTCAGAAGCAGCAGGTACGGCTGGTGGGTGGGGGTCTGCATGAGGGCCCCTGAGTGGCCCAGTGACTCTAAGAACGCATCCTCCCTGTGACCTGTGACTGCTTGCAGGAGTAAATGTGTTAAGATAAATTGTTCCCATGGCTACTTTAGACACAGAGACACTTCAGATACAAATCTGAAGGTAGCCAAGTGATCACTTAGAGAAGCAGCATGTGTGACTCTTCTGCAACTCTTGCCTCTGCTAGGAAGCGTACACTGGGGTGATTTAGTGAGAGGGGTTGTATCTGGCTGCGGTCAGTCTGTCCCTCGAACTGCTAGCAGACTGTTTTATGTTTTGCAGATTAGAGAATTTGCCAGTAAACCGTACAGCAGTGTCAGTGAGCTGAAAGGTGAGTAGTCTTGATGGCGGCGCCCAAACCAGAGTGGCTTCTCTGACAGCCTTGGGCACCGAGCATCTCTGCCTGGTGACTTTTGTCTACTAAGGTAGCATGCTACTCTGTATTTTAATCTGGGACATCTGTCCTTTTGCTGTTTGAATATTTGAGACAGATGTCTTGTCATAACCTAGAAAGTTGAAGAATTAAAATCTAAACTCTAATTTAAAATTTATATATTAGTCAGTCATCAATTATGTTCTGGTTAGTAGTCATTTGACTCTTTAAAAAGTTTTTAAATTGTGTATGATTGTTTTACATGCATGTATGTATGTGCACCATGTGTGTGCAGTTCCTGCGAAGGCCATAAGGGGGCGACACATCCCCAGCACTGGAGTGACAGATATTTGTGTGCTGCTATGTGTGTGCTGGAAACTAAATAAACTCAGTTCCTCTGCAAGAGTAGCAAGATGCCCCTAACCACTAGGCCACCTTCCCGGTCCTGCCCTTGGTCTCTTGAATTATAAGACAGAGTGAGAAACACAGAGCTTAGAGAGAGTTTGAGCTCACCCCTGTCCCTGGCACTTGATGGCTTTTTGTGAGTCTGTATTCAATTTCCTCATCTCTAACGGAGGAAATAGAGTAGTAACTGCACTAAAGCCTTATTACAAGGACTAAACTCAGGACGTACACTGGTTACACACCTATCAGGATCGATGTTAAACACTTAATTCTGAAATACTACAAAGGCTGGCTGCATCCCCTCCGTGTCATGGTTAAGGGTAATAGCTTGACTCTTAAGCATCGAGGCAGTACTCGTGACTTACGGGGTAGAATGAACTACAAGTCAGACTTGTGCTTATGCTTCCTCCAGAGACCTCGGCTTGGCCCCTGTGTGCCTCAGATTGCTTGAGAATTCTCTCTTGTGTGGGAGACACTGGTGAGGGTTTGGTAATGGGAGGCGAGTCTTCTTCTGTCTTTTTATGAGATAAATGTTTGGCAAACAAAACCAAAAACACTTGGGAGGGGTTGAGTTCCTGATTTCCTTTAACCTCACTTAGGACAAAGAGAGCTGAAGTGATAAAAAATATAAATTAATGCTCCTTTAGATATAAATAATTGACTAGAAGTCATCCCGGGGGGGGAAAATTGAACCGTGAAAGAATCTGACTCAGGCTGGGCCTGGTGGTGAACCCTTTAATCCCAGCACTCAGGAGGCAGAGCCAGGCCATCTCTGATCTCTCTGAGTTTGAGGCCAGTCTGCTCTCTAGAGGGAGCTCCAGGACAGCCAGAGCTACACAGGATTGACAGTAATCGCTGCTCAGTCGTGCAGTTTTCATTTTGAACTTCTGTTTCTGTAATTCCAGGGGCTCCTTTAACCCGGCAAACACTGGAACCTAAATCAGCTGCACCGACTGCACCCAGTAAGTGTCCGAGGGGGGGGGGCAGGGGAGTCAGCGGAGGGTCAGGGTTCAGTGGATCAAATCTTGGGAGATGACAGTAAAATCCTTGCTATGCATTCATGAGGACCGGTGCTTGATCCCCATTCCACAGTAACAAGCTGGGCACAGTGTAGCACGCACCTGTAACCTCTATACAGGAGACTCTGGGGCTTGTTAGCTAGCCAGTCTAGTCAATCTGCAAGTTCTAGGTTCAATCAGAGATCCTGTCTCAAAAGATATACTGGATAGCCAGGTAATCCGAGCAGTCAAGGGGCAGAATTAGGTGGATCTCTGAGTTTGAGGCCAGTCTGGTCTATGAAGTGAGTCACAGGACAGCCAGGACTACACAGAGAGACCCTGTCTCAAAAACAAACAAACAAAGAAACAAACAAAAGCTGGAAAGATAGCTTGGAGGCTCAGAGCAATTAAGATTGGAGCTCAGATCCTTAATTAATTAATTAATTAAGTTGAGCCCAATTGAGAAAGCCACCTGCCATTGACCTCCACATTCCACAGGTGTGCACACACACACATACACACTCATACGTATAGATGTGTGCATACACACAAAGGTGTGTATGTGACATTTTCACACTTCTTTTGCAGTGATAGTGAAAAAATTTGTATCTTTTAATCTGTTCAGGAAAGAGAGAAGAAGAAAAGGACGCTGGGTAGAGGAAGTCAGAGCAGGTCATGTTTTGAACAACAGTTCAGGGTGCTGTGTGCACGGCGTCTGGGCACTAGTGGGCTCAGGACTGAGGCTGGGCACAGAGCTGACCCACTCCCGTGGGCCAGGCTCCAGGAGAGGGCTGTGCAGTGACTGTAGCGTTTTCATTACTGGGTGTCTTGAGGGGTTTGACCAACAGCTTTCAACAGTTAGTCTTGGGAGGGCGATGGGGGGCTTCTCGTATGAAGCCAGTGTTGTCCCCTAACGCCAAGGAGATTGGAAGGTCGTGGAAGCTGGACTTAGGAAATAAAGAAAAATGCACACTTCAGGGAAGGATAAACGTTAAAAGACTGAGTTGGACGATAAACAAAGGAAATACCACCAAGCACACAAACAGAAAAGAAAAAAATAACAGCAAAGTGTGTTTGGAGTGATTTTTCTCCAAATGGAGTGTCCAGACGGCCTGAGGCAGGCAGCCAGATCTAACAGGAAATGAGAAGTCAGTTATTAAGAGCTTGGTATAGTAACAAATTTTTTCTTCAAATTTTCGAATAGTTTATCTTTTAAAATGTATAGAGTGTTTGTATGGTTAGGTGTGTGTAATTTACTTAAAGAAGTATGTGTTAAATTTCACTGATGGTCCATATGGTAAATTGATGTCCCTGGGATGAGGAAAACTGGGGGGTAGGTGGATCCATAGACCATATGTGGAGGACCCTTAAGGGTGGCTTACTCATCCCCAATCCACCCTCCAGTTTGTAGAAAGGTCTAAAAATCCAAGCATCTAGAGATGACGAGGAGAGTCTCTTTATGAGAGGCACACAGGCACCCTAACGTTTAAGATAAGAAAGTCCAGACGACAAAGGAAAGGTCAGAAGTGATCTAATGCATCAGTCTGGTTCATTCCCGGCAAGATGGAAGATCTCCAATGCCCAGCTCAAGGCGGATGGATGTGGTCAAACCCATGGGCTGCCCGGTGATGCAGGCTGCGGCCAGTCGTCTGGGGCAGATGCTCTTCCCCGATGCCTGCTGCCATCAGGGAGTGAAGTGTGTAGGTTAGCAAGAGCCTGGTGTGATCAGAGCAGACCTCAGTCATTTCAGACCTGTGACTGTCTTCCGTCGTAAGGGAGACGTTCTGTGACCTAGAGCAGCACACGAGGAGATGCTCCGTTTGAACACAGTCCCATCCTTCGGCTCTGAAGCTGAACTAACGTCTAGAGCCTTTCAGTGGGGTTCCCTGTAAAACAGATAGGTATGGGGATATTTTATTTACAGGGCAAGATGCTCATCTAAAACTCTACAGCTGTGGCATAGCACCACAAGGGCAGCTGTAGATGACAAAACGGTGACCTTGGCTGTGTTTCAGTCTTTATTTACAAAGTGTCAGCAGGCTCCATGTCTCCAAGTTTCTCGTCATTTATGGACAGACAGGAGTGAACAGTATCATGAGTATTTATAGTAAAGAAAAAAATGTAACTCTGCAGAGTCAACAAGACTATGGCTGATATTTTTAAGGTAGGATCAGGATTAAAGATGAACCAGAGAAAGAAATCATAAACCGTAGGTGAGTTGTTTAATGGGGGGCAAGGCGCTGTATGATTAGACACTTCAAGAGCTCTAGGAACTGTGAAACCCTGGAAGAAAGGCTGAAGGATTTGCCTTTTGGGATTAATTAAAAAGCACTCAGTATTGACTAAGTCAGATTTCCTCAGTCAAAAGCTGCGCCCGACTTAATAAAGTCTTCACATCTAGCCTCGTGCTTGGGATAGTTTTCAGAACTCACTGGGGATATTTTTTGCTTTTCTCTGAAGCTTTCTTCCAAAATAGAAGCAACCTAAATGGCCATCATGTGATAGATAACTGGGGTCTGGTTAAACAGTGGGATGTTACTTGACCACCCGAGAACGACGATATTGACATACCACACAGCGAAAACATGTGAACTGAAAGAAGCCAGACATAGTGTGTAGTTCTGTATGTGTGAAATGTTCAGATGTCACAGACACACAGGGGACAGTCATTGTTGCCAAGGACTGAAGAGATGGGTAGAAAAGGAGGTAGCAGTCACTGCCACTGAGAGGAAGACTAACACAAATGTGAGACTGCTCCTAGGGTAGTTAGGGATTGTGCTCACATAGCCCTGTGAATATACCAAAAGCTACACACACACTCACAAGTGCATACACACAGGCACAGGTACACCCACTCATACACATACAGGCATATGCATATACACATGCACGCACTCATACACAGACACACATACACAGACACATGCATATACACACACATGCACACACACACACACACTTAAGTGATTATTCCCCAGAAAAGTTATTTTTAAAGACTTGAGGATATACCTCAATGGCAGAGTGCTTAACTAGCATGCACAAGGCCCTGGGTTTTATCTATGGCACCTCCAAGTAATACTTTAGAAAAACTTAATAAAAATTAGGTTAGGCCTGTTGGACAGTGTGTGCTGTTTGAGGTGTGTGCTTCCTGTGGCCTGTCGGTCTCTTTTTGGAGAGTATGTGGTCACGCTCTCAGTCAGATGCTTAAGCCGTAGTGACAGGCCAGTGAGCTTTCTCTTTTGTTCTGTTTCAGTGAATGCCTCGGCCACACAGAATCTGGATGGTACATCCAGCCTCACCATGGTACATGGTAGGTATCAACAACAGTCTTAATGTTTCATGTGCATTTTCCCCCAGAGTTAGATAATTCATTAACCCAGATTGCCAGTGGGTGTGCCATTATATAAAACAGGAAACACTAGCAACTACAAAGCAGTTATTAAAACTGCTGTCTTCACAGACAACATGTGACCAAACCAGGGACATACCGTCAAAGCCATAAAGCACGCAGGGTGTGCATGTTGCCAGACTTACTGACAGCAGTTTTAACTCCAGTACTTCATTTATTTATGATCCTTGAAGAAAGTGGTAGGACCAGAGGAAGAACAGGGCGGCTCGATAATAGACCAGCCAACCAGCACATGCCACAGGGCATATGAGCTTGTTTGTATAACTTTCAGCGTGGTAGCTAGTCACCTTTCTAAAATAAACAGTCTCAATGATTGGTCAGGAAAATGTGGACAAAAGATAGAAACCGAGGGCAACAAACTGGACCAGGCTCCAGGGATGAAATCACTGCCAGAAACTGGTCCCCAGCCAGGACAGTGGAGTATCACAGTGACACTCTGGTAGATGATGGCTGTCTGCAGCTCTGGTGCTCCTCCTACTGAACTGGGCTTCTTGCTGGCTTTATCCTCGACTCTGTGTTTTCCTGCGAACCAGTCAAGAGGACCACCCTTTCCTGTCTCATCTACCAGTGATTTAGAATCTAATTATTATGTCCTCCACTTTGGGTTCAGACCCTTTAAAAGAGTAGACGTGAGTGGGGACATAGCTGAGGTGGCTCAGTAGATAGAGCACTTGCCAGGCACGTGTGGGGATTAGAGTTTGGATCCCCAGAACCCTCATCTGTAATCGCAGAGCTGCTGAGGTGAAATGGGAGATGGGAGGGTCCATGGAAAGTCCCTGGACAGTAGCCCAAGGCCCGAAGCAATCAAAAGTGACTGCATGAAAACAAGGTGAGAGGTGAGGACTGAGGCCCAGACTCTCCTCTGACCTCCTATGCATGCCATGCATTCACACCCATGCTTATACATGCACATACACATACACACATGTACACACTGACATGAACATACACATGCACACACACATGAGCACACCTATCACACACAAATGCACACACGCTCACATATACACACATGAACACACACACAACATACTCATACATACACACACAGCACACATGAACACATACACTTACACATGTACACACATGAACACCATGTACATATACACATAGCACACATGAACATATGCACACATGCACACACAAAACACATGAACACACATGCACACACATGGACATACATGTATGCACACACATGCACATAACAACACATATGAACACACATACACACATGAACACACACATGAACACACATGCATATACACATTTACACAGCACACATGAACATATGCACACATGCACACACGGGACACATGAACACACACATGCATACACATGCACAGACAAACACATACATACAAAATCATGCAGTAACTAGAGTGCCAATCAAAGTTTTAAAAGTATTTTTGAAAAAGCATAGACATGAGCTGGGTGTGGTGATTCATGACTGAAATCCCAGCACTTGGGAGGCAGAATCTGGAGGGTTAGGGCCAACCTGGTCTACACAGCCAGTTTTAGGCCAGACAAGACTACATAGGGAGCCTCTACTTCAAACAAAAGGGAAGGCTTAAGCACATGACGGAACTAAATTAGAACCTTTGCATCCATAAATACTGTGACCTATGCATATGGTCTTTGATAAATCCTTTAAACTGTGCCTGGCTCATGAAGAATGTATTGAGTCACAATATGAAATCTACATACTGGGTTTTATTACTTATGGGTGTTTTTTCTCACACAGGGTCTTTTTCTCATTTACACTAATAATAGATAATAATGCATATTCTAGAGGTTGGCTTAATATTGAAAATACAAGAAAATTATCTCAGCTATACATATAGTGTATGTATATTTAGTGTTTGGATAAGACAAAACTTCACTCAATCAAAAGGGTATAGTCAGAAGAGCAAACCACCCAGTCAGGAGCGTACCTAGGTTAGCTCCTGTGCTAACCTAGGTGGGACAGTGTCTTCTCCCCATTGGCTGAGGTCCCACTTCCCAGTCTTATTTGATTGGCTAGTCTTAAAAGAAATGCAGGAGATGAGGAAAAAGGTTCAGACACTTTAATCCCAGAGTGTAATCCCAGGACCTTTATGTAAATAAAGTTTTATTGGTTGGAGTGGGAATTAAAATATTTGCATAAAAATCATACAAGGTGGGGGAGATAAAAAGATTTGAATCCCTTGTCCTAAGCGTGAGGTTTTTTAGTATTTGATAGAAAAGTCTCGTGTTACTGTTTCTTGCAAAGCTCCCTTCCTTTTGGACTTCTTTCCCTCAAACTCCTGTTTTGTCCTGACTTGGAACTGCAGTAAGAAGAGAGCGCACACTAGCAATAGCTAACTCATCGAGGCCCCCCCGTAGGACTCAGTCATATGTTATTAGCATGGTTTAAGGTGAGCCTACCTTCCTACGGACGCTCCCCTGGCCCAGAGACTGGCCTGGCTCTATTGCAAAGTCAGTTCTGCACCCAGGCTGGAGATCCAGTTCTCTTAACAGGCCTCCTACGTAATATTCACCTCCCTCAAGAACTAACCTCCAAATCATTAAGAACCAGTTCAGAGGTCCAAATTCTGTTTCTTCATGTTAAGCTTTAAGGCTGCCTGCTGCTCGCTGGCAGCAGACTTCTGAATGCGCTTTCCCTTCTGTCTTTTGTTAGCCTTCTGGGTCATAGTAGATGGGAGCACACTTTCTTTTTAAAGATATTTTTAATGTATTATTTAATATTTTTAATTTGTCTGTGCATGAGGTGGGGATGGGAGGCTGGCGTGTGTGCCATGGCCTCCTTGGGGAAGTCAGAAGTCACTTTGTGAAATATGTTTTCTCCTGTCTTCACACGGTTTCTGAGGTTCAGACTCTGGTCACCTGCCCTCTGGATTCTGCCCTGACAAGGCCCATCACAGCTCCTTCCTGGCATCTTCTAAGACTAAAATGCTAGCCAGACCTGGCAGGGTGCCAACAGCCTGAGCTGGTCACAGTTAGCAGGAGCTAGGGGGAGACTTGTCCAAACACCACTGATGTCCTCGGCTGACACTTCTGGTCTGCGGCCACCACTGTGGTGGGGAAAGGAAAACATCAGTCATGTATTGATCCACACTTACAGTCCCTTTATCTCCCATCTCTTGTTCTGTCACCTGATTTGCTAACTACCTTGGACTGGATTCTCTGGGACCCATTTTGAGGCACAGACTTAAAACTTGGGTGCCTAGCATAAGGAGAGCAGGTTCAGGCAGAAGAGATGTTGAGTTCACTCAGCTCAGTGCAGGCCTCAAAGATCCTGCTGCAAAGCCAATGGGTGCTTGAGAATTGTCTGCCACTGAGGCCAGGCATGGCAAGGAATTATACTCAGGTGTCAGTCTCTGTCAGGTGTGGGATATGGACCACATTAAGGAGAGGGTGAGCTGTCCAGTGCACCATGGGCCAGCGTGGCCAGTCCTTCTGTCCTGAGGGGTCGACGTGGAGGTGGGAAACAAGATGGCTCGCTAGCTTTTGACTTTGCTGCCCACACTGGAGATAAAGGCAGTAAATTCTGATTCTAAGGTGGTCAACAGGTTTACAGATGAACATTTCCCATCCACGGCTCTAAGATAAAGATCAGCCTGGGCTACATGAATATATATATATATATATATATATATATATATATACACGCATGTGTGTGTATGTGTATATATATATGTATATATATGTATATGTATGTATATGTATATATATGTATACATACATATACATATACACATATATATATATATTAGTATCTTTTGCAACTGGAGAATGCACTGCCTCTGGAGTTGTGACTAGATTGTCATGTCAAAACACCTAGAATATAAAATACACTTGATGTCCTTGTGCGGGTGGATAGCATGTCCCTGGTAAAAGTCAACTAGAGATTGTGTTTCCCAGTCTCCAACTCATGTCCTGGGTGAAATGGGACAGCTCTCTCCACTTCACCCTACTGTAAAGCCAGGCTCATCTCCAGCCTGTCCTCACCCTGGGGCTCTCTAGGACAGAGCAGGGGGTTGGGGCCTTGATATCTATAAGAATGTGTCTCGAGTGGCTGCTCGTCTGCCCTTGCTTCACACGCCCATATTGCTAGTTCTTCATCTTTGTCAGCTTCTCCTAGCCAGCAGGTCCAACAGGTGGCCAGGCATGGGTGTGAGCTATGAAGGTCTGAAACATCCCCCTTGGAAGATCTGGCTTCTGCTTAACTTTATCTCTGCAATTGTATTTTAGACAGATGGCTCATGGGAAAGAATTTTTGAAGTTGTATCTCATGTGACAGCAAGAGATAAATGAGTGGGAAATTTAAACTTAAGTCCTTAAAGTATATAATTTTAAAATGACATTTGAAGTTAATAGAAAATACCTAGAAATCGGAGAGTTCCTGAAAAAGTGACCAGTTGTTGCTGTCTCAGCCAGGCATGGTGGATCGTGCTCACAACCCAGCCAAGTAGGAGGTGGAAGCAGGTTCAAGGTTCAAGGTCACTGTTCACTATATAGAGAGTTCAAGGCTAGCCTCAGCTATATAAGACCCTATCTTAAAAAAAAAAAAAAGGAATAAATAAATAAACTAAAATATAAAATCAGAAGTTACTGCCTTAGTATTTTCCCAATATATCTTTGCTATTTAGGCAAAATATATCAGTGGATATATGTATATAGTGGTTTGTGTGTACCTACGTATGTCTGTATAAATTATTTGGAGGCAAACAAACGTATTTGTATAACTCCTCATTTTCTTCATTGACAGAGCAAGTGTTCTCTTCACACATACTGGAACCAATAGAAGAACTTTCTTCAGAGGAGGAAAAAGGTAACAAAGCTTTGGCGTTTACTTACTTACTCAGACCTGGACCTTGGAAGGGCACGTCTGTGCTGTACAGCACGCCATACGGAAAGCAAGAGCGACATTTGGATGTGGATTGTATTTTTGATTTATGTGATATCCAGCATTTTGTTATCTTGTCCCCCTTATGTCAGGAAACTTAAAAGCAAAAATCCTTTTATTCAGTACAGATACTCTCTGACCGGATGACAAAGGGACTCGTGTATTGTGTACCTGATGACTTGAAACCATTTGTGCCAGAGTGGCTTCTCACAGTGTTAGTCTGAAATGAATGAGTAAAGTTCCCATTTCCAAATTACTATTTTTGCCAGTGCTGGGGATAGAAATCAGAACTTACACATCATAGATAAGGGTTCTACCTGGGAGCCTTAGCCCTGGCCCCCTAGTTACTCTTAATGTCAAAAATGAAAACAGGATGTAAGCACTGGGTGTGAAACAGAGAAAATAATATCCACAGTGTGTGACATGGGAGTTGATAGGTCTGAGTTGATAAATTGTTTTGCTTACATATTTTTTTGGCATTCCTAAAAATTATTTTTGTATTTTTTAAAGTTTATGAAAAATCTGTTTTTGAGGCAAGATTTCATGTATTTCAGCTGTGCTTGAGGTCTGCCTCATCCCCTGCCCTCCCTTTCTCCCAAGTGCAATGGCCACGGGTGTCTGCTGTAAACACTCAGGGTTCTTTTGGGAGTTTGTTTTGTTTTTGTTTTTTCTTTCTAGCTAATGTTTCATTGTGTAGCCCTGGCTAAGGAAGAGAGGTGAAAAACTAAGTATTCCAATATGTAAACTTTGAAAAATGTCCTATTTTTGTTTATTTGTGTGTGTGTGTGTGTGTGTGTGTGTGTGTGTGTGTGTGTGTACGCATATGACTGCCATGCTTGCAGAGGCCAGAAGAGGGCGATGGAGTCCCTTGGAGGGAGAGTTACAAGTAGTAGTCTGAACTCAGAACCTTTGGAAGAGCAATGTGTGCTCATAACTGCTGAGCCATCTCTTCAGCCACAATATGTAAATTTTTAGTATTCTTATAACTCCTGTTGTTTGCTTGGATTTTACCACTTTTTCTTATTTTTATAAAGCTACAAATACAAACTGAAAATTGACTAAACCAGTCCTGTTCATACTATCTACGTGATATATATTCTTATGTCCTGGTATTACCATGTTAAACATTGACACTTTTAAAAATATGCCTTTTAATGAGGTATACTTTCACGTATCTTAACTAGTTGCCTGTAACTTTTTATTTACTAGTTCTAGTGGTAGCACTGAGATTCTGGGAGTCCTACCCTGGCTAGGTAGACAGCAGCCCCGTGATGTAGAACATGAGTCAAGTGGTGGTCAGTTCCTAGGACAGCGTTGGTGGTTGTTTGGTTGGGTGGTTGGGGTTTTGTTTTGTTGTTTTTGGTTTTGCTTCTGTCTCTGTGTGTATGTGTGTGGTTGCAGTTTTCTAAAGTATTGGCTGTGTGTGTTTGTATCTGTGTGTGTGTGTGTGTGTGTGTGTGTGTGTGTGTGTGTGTGTGTGTTTGCAGAGTTTTCTAAAGCATTGGCAGTTAATCAGCCTCACGAATGCTGAGAGTGTAAGATTTAAAGTGACCTCTGACTTGTAATAGCATAGGCACATATACTTTGATATTTCCAGCTGAGCGATCAAGAATAGCAAAGTAATAAAACTGTATCTTTATGCAGGATTTTTTGCTATTTAATATGCAGACTAATTTGATTAATTTTGTTTTTAGTGAAACTTAATTAATAGGTGGACATTTTGGCTCATGCTTCTAATCATACCGTTCCATCATTGGCTTTGAGGCCAGCCTGGGCTACAGTAAAACCTTGCCAAAAAAAAAAAGAAAGAGAGAAAGAAAGAAAGAAAGAAAGAAAGAAAGAAAGAAAGAAAGAAGAAAAAGATTAATTTAAAAACAGAATATGATTTAGTATTGGGATTAGATGGGTATCTGGAAAACATGTTAGGCAGAAGATACGTTGTGTAAGGTCTTCCACATCCCATTTGTAAGGCAGATGGGTTGTGGAAGATGGGGGTGTTTCTTGCAGCCAGCCTGAAAGAAGAAACATGTCTTGCAGGTATAAGGCATGTGTTCAGTCCTTTTGAACAAAATGAACCTGCTTGGAGGTGGGAGCCCAGAATGTTTGCTAGGCTTCGTTCAGATCTGGCTTTGGACAGTCCTCACCTGACAGATACTGGCTCTCTTTAGTCAGGTCTTAAACTACCTTGGACAGACTGGCCCTCATGGTGAAGGGCCATTCCTTTCGGTTCTAGGCTCTCTTGAACTAGACATGTTTTCTGTGAGTAGTAAAGTAGACGAGGGTGAGCTGGAGCTGTAATCACTGGGCTCCATTCGGCTACGGTAAAGAGGAGGACGGGGAGACTGGACACTAGACGTGGAAAGCGGAAAGAGTATTACCTGGACTTTTTGTTTGTTTGCTTCTTTGGTTAGCTTTTGTTTATTTTAAATTATAGGTTGTTTCCCTTTCTAAGGCTTTTTTAACCTGTTTATAGTTTTGGTAAAGACTCTGAAAGGGGAGAATAAACAGCAAATTTGATGTGTACTTAGCATTTATTAAGTTATTTCCTTAAAACTTAAAGAAGTTTTAAATAAATTGGACCTTTTTTCTTCATAAGATAAATTTTAACTAAACTAAGAGACATTTTGGGAAATACTCCCACTGATAAAACATTAAATAAATATATATTATATCTACTTCTTAAGTCAATTAACTCTAATTTCAGTAAGCAGTCAGGAGTCTTTAGAAGTCACTGAAGTTCTGAGGCAGACTTAAAACGGTTACAGAAGCTAAGATACTAAGCCAGGCGTTGTAAAACATCTAAGACCTTAAAATTTTTACAAATGTTTCTTTCTGCCTCAAAGTTGTGTGTTTTGATTTTCCACTTGGAATGGGTTTGTATAATTCTCTCTAAATCTGCTTTTTTATAAATCTGTATTTCAGGTCGAGAAAATGAGCAGAAATTAAATAAAAAGACGTACTTAAGGAAAACGTCGAATACCAACCCGTCCCCTAAGGAGCTAAGGACTAATCTGGAGAAGGAGCTGGGGAATAAACTCAGAAGCTTTGGGATCAGTGCGGTACGTCCTTCTCTGAGCAGTTGCTCCTTAGGCTCAGGTTCTAAATCAGGACAGAACTCTGTCCGAATCTAGAGACTAAAACGACTCAGGTTAGCAGAACCCTGGGTGGCGTTTGCTAGAACCTGGTGTGTTTCAAAGACCTTAACAAATACAATCTTATTTATAAATGGGGATAAAACTTGGAGTAAATGGCATTATTATTTCTGTTTTATATGAAGATAAAGTAACTTGACAGGTTCACGTAGCTAGTAACGAAGGAGCCAGAGTGTGTGTCTGCGTGCTGTGTAGTCTGTAGTCTGTGTCTTTTTGATGATGTTTCTTGTCTGTTTTGTGCACCAGCAGGTTGGTCTGTATTTACTCTACTATAGCATCTAGTTGTATAAATACAGTGGAGTTTTAGCTCTTCTTGATGGTGGATGTGCGAGGTTCCTGTGTAGACGGACTCTGAGCTACTAAGTTTTGTACATGTCCTTTGCTGTGAGCATAGACCATCAAAATAGGCATTTTTTTTTCTTGGAAGTATTTCTAGAAATGGCATTGCTGGGTCAAGAGGCAGCTGTGTGGAGCATCCTAGCTGCGTCTGAATTGTTTTACCAAGTGTTCCAGTCTACACTCCCCCTAAACGGGCAGAAAGGCTCAATCGACCCAAGTCTAAAGTCAGTCCTTAGTGCTCTCAGCCTGTAATTTCCACATAGACTCTCTGTGTGAGTTTTTTAGCCCTGCTAGGGGGGAGAAATCAGAGACATCCATACAGTGTCACAGTTCCTTTGCAGACACTCTTGAGACTAGATTTCTGTGTCTGCTGTTTCCCTGGGTTTTCTGGGTCTTGATCAGAGCCTTATCTATGGTTTTTCTCCTACTGCTTGGAGATGTTTGTTTGCTCTGCGTGCGTGTGTGCGTGCGTGCGTGCGTGTGTGCGTGCGTTCGTGCGTGCGTGCGTGCGCACGCACATGGCTGTTCAGAATTCGAAACGTTTTACTTTATTTTCAGTTGAAGGAGTTGAGATCATGGTTGTGTGACCCAGCTTTCGCATCCATTTGGAATCATGCTTTTGTCATGTGGAAACCCTTGTATGCGCCTGCATCTGCTTTGGACCTTCAGTGGCTTTTCCCTTGCTTACTCTTTCCTCTCTTGCTGACTTGCGAGTCAGCTGACTCCACTTTATCCACGCTGACTTGCTCGTAGGAGCCGCACGTCCTCCTGCCTTGCTGGGCCATGCTCCTGTTACATCAGTCTTACTACCCCAAACATTTGCGGGTTCTTCCGTCGCTTGTTCCTGTTGAGCTTTAGAAAAACACTCCCACTTCTAGTTAGCCGTGGTTGGGGTTCTGATGGAAACTGTGTGAAATTCTGGGTGTTAATTCGGAAAGACCGACAGCTGTATGGCATCAGACCCTCCCCTCTAACTACAAGGTGTAGGAAGACAGACATTAACCCTGATAATCACAGAAAGTACAGGAAGTTGCTGATCCTCTTAAGAGACCAGAAGACGTTGGGCAGGTCAGATGAAGGGCAGAGGACAGGAGATGTGGACATGACACTTATCTCATGACAGACACTTTCCTCTTGGACAATGGTGTGGGGTTGTGATGGGGAACACAGAAGAGAGGGGAGGTGAAGGGAGACTGGGGAGAGGACGCTCTCATGAGTCAGGCGCTAGTACAGAACCAGCCCTGTAAGGAAGAGTACCTTCCCTTCTGACTACGTCCCCATCAGCTGTAGAGGCCCTCGGTCACCTCTGTGATGACACTAACATATGTCAGCTGTACAGGACTTACATATAACCGTACAGGACTCCCCTCTGCAAGATGAGTGCCGAGTTTTCCAGGTTGGCATTCAGTTTCTGTTTTTGGTTTTTTTTTTTTGTTTTTTTTTTTTTTTTTTTTGCCTTCTCACACAAATCTTTATAGAATGGGCCTGTGGGACATGGGCCTGTGGCTATTTCTATCTTGCTGTCCTGTCTGTCTCACAAGGCGTCCTTGGTGCCTGAGCATCTGGAAATGACTCATTGCCAGGTTTTTGTCTCTACCTTTCATGAGAGTGCAGCCGGTCCCCCACCCTCTGCAGGCCAGGGCCTCTGACAGCCTTTCTCATTGGGGTTCCTCTAGTCTTGGTAGCTTCATTGGCTACTTACCACTCAGCATTTCCTTGTGACTTAACCAGCCATAAGCGAGCACAGCTGTATTATAAGCTCCTTATAGAACCAGGAGAGTTTGTTATATGCTGGATTCCGTACCTAATGACCCTGGATCTCAAAAGAACGGTTAATGCTGACATATGTCTACAAATGAAAAACACCCAAGGTTGATGACAATGGATTGACACAACACCTTGTTCCTTCAGAATATCCAAGGTATTCCGTGTGAGATCTTGAATAGATCGCTTAAAGCCATGCAAGTAGCCAGACATGACCTAGCAAAACAAATGCCTGACATTCAGCAAATTCGAGAATCCCTTGAACATCAGCTGGTCTGTAAGATGGAGGAGAAAGTGTCACTGTCTTCAGGTAAGCCCGCTGCTACCGCACGCCTGGCGTTCCGCAACCACAAACGAGAGCCAAGTTTGACGGCCTTTTTATAAGTTTAAATGTTTGCAAACCTTGGTATTGCTAGCGCTTTACTGTCTATACTTGAAGTGCTGGGTCTGACTCCCGCTTTGGGGTGGATGAATACCTGTAATCTTAGTACTCAGAAGGAGAGGACAGGTAGAATGGGAGTTCAAAGTCATTCATGGCTGTATAGCAGATTCAAGGCCAGCCTGGGCTACAAGAGGCCTGTATCAAAAGGAAGGAAAAAAAACCCAATAAGAATGAAGCCCTTGGTGTGGACCCCAGACCTGAGAGGTGCCTTGTTCTTTTCCGTGATACATGGATAGTGCCATGTTATTTAGTTAGGCTTTTCACTTTATCATAGAGGCAGTAGAGACTTATGAAGGACTCTTCTCTTTCAGATAGGCACAATGTCCCTTCTGTGACCACCTTTCTACCAGAAGAAGCACCCAAAGCAACCCACCTTCCCCACAAAAGCAGACCGTTGGTCAGACAGAGATCCGTGTTCACTGATAAAGTGGCTGTGCCAAAGTGAGTATTTTCAACTGTAAGAAAAATGAAAGTATTGTTTGTCATAGCCAAGTGAAGTTACTGTAATAAACACACCGTGGCCTGGACCAGCAAAACAACTGAAGTTTGTTCTGGAGGCCGGAAGTTCAGAGTCAGGGTGTCAGAGGTCAAGTGCTATGGCCAGAGCTATTGTCTCTCTCTAGTGTCCTCATACAGGGAATAAGCTCTGGTCTCCTCCTTTCTTAAAGACGGTGCCTTCATTACTTTTCAGTTGCTGTGACAGAGCACTATGACCAAAGCAACTTACAAAGAAGCATTTTATTTGTGGCTCATGGTTCCAGAGAGTTAGAGTCAGAGACCATCACAGAGGGCAATTTGGCGGCAACAGGCAGGCATGGCGTTTGAGCAGTCGCTGAGAGTTTGCTTACATCCCAGTCCACAAGCAGAAGGCTGAGAAAGCTAATTGAGAAGGGGTGGGTCATTAAAACCTCAGAGCCTGTCTCCCATGACACACCTCCTGATCGTCCCCGTCTGCCAGCTGGGGATTGAGCAGTCAAACGTTTGAGCTTATGGAGCCATTTTCATTCAAGCCGCCGCAGGTAGCGATGCCATCAAGGAGAGCCAACCCTGTGACTCCATTTGGTCCAGTTACTAAAGTCCTGTCCCTGGATGTCATCACACTGCAAGTCTAGTGAGTGACTACAGCGATGGGTCTGCAGCGATGAATCACGTCCCCTCATAGTTCCTGATGGATGGATAGGCAAAGACAGTTTGTGGTTTTCCACGGATGTTTGTAGTAACACTATCGTCCACCTGTCTACCTCCCTCTTATTATTTATTTATTTTGTTTTAGACTTAAGAAAAATACCAAAGAAAGTCATTTTCTCAGAAGGTTTCCATCTACCAAGTGAGTACCAGGAGAGGTACCGGGGCTGGGTGGGATAGATGTTAGGTTTTCAAGTCTTGCTCTCATGGAGAACTAGGGCCCACTGTGGTTAAGGAAAGCCATGGTGATTATGCATCATGGTTACTTTCTGAGTCCCTTTTGGTTATTATTTGTGACATGCTTTCATTAGTCACCACATCACTCAGTAGCTTTTCCACATGATGACATCCATTAACAAACAGGACCACCCCGAGTCATTGGGGGCAGCCTTCCCCCAGGGTAATTTCTTAATAAGCACATTGAAGGGGAGCGGATGGTGTTTTGGTGTCAGCTGGTCCTGGCATTCCGGCTCCTGTAAAGGCTTATGAGGATCTACACTGACTTCTGTTGAGGTCTCTTAGATGCTAAGCCTTTCTGTTCACCCATCAGCTGATATCCACCCGGTGCCTGTTTTGAGCCCAGTTTAAGAAACAATTCTGTAATGTGCGACAGTGCTTTCTTCTTTGCAGTTTTTTTGGGAGCGTTGGTTTGTTTCTTAGGCAGGGCCTTACTATGTAGCTCTGGCTGATCTAGAACTCATTCTAACTATGTTGGCCCAAGTCACAGAGGTGCTCCTGCCTCTGCCTCCTATGCACTGGGGATAAAGGTGCTGGATACCATCCCTGAATTAGGAACACTTTACCACTGAAGTAAAAACATATAAAAGGGGTTTGGCACTGTGGGTATCCAATAAATTACAGGGATGTTCTTGTTATTAGTTCTGAATAACACTTATGGTTCAATGCCATCATTGCCTGAGTCCAGACATATTAACACCGCAAAACCCCTCTTCTCTGGGCACCATAAAGTAGTGATAAATGATGGTTCATCTTTTTATGAACATAACCTCATGGAAAGAGCTTTGTTTCATGGGACATGTGGCCAAACCAACATGCACAGGCAGATGTGGTGTACACAATTTAGACATTCTACAAATGTTCTTCAAATGGACAAACACTCTGAACTTATATTTCACTACCAAATAGGGGTGGCAGTCCTCAAGTCAGAAGTAAGGACTTTTTTTTTTTTTTTTTTTTTAAATAAGAGTAGTGTAGGTGTAGGAATTTTTCCAATCACTAAGAAGTGTTTTCCTTTGGCGTTTAAGAGCTAAGAATATCAAGACTGTGCACATTTGTGTTTAGGGGCTGGAGTTGTACACATCTGGGTTTAGGGGTTGGGGCTGTACATATCTGGGTTAGGGGTTGGAGCTGCACACATCTGGGTTAGGGGTTGGGGCTGTACACATCTGGGTTAGGGGT
>JANHMN010000001.1:256302495-256332968 GCA_030674055.1 Rhabdomys pumilio | reverse complement strand
ACATCTGGGTTAGGGGTTGGGGCTGTACACATCTGGGTTAGGGGTTGCAGCTGTACACGTCTGGGTTAGGGGTCGGGGCTGTACATGTCTGGGTTAGGGGAGCTTCAGTCCATTTAGCAGTTCTGCTTCATGGTTGGCAGATCTGGGTGATCCCTCAGCCTTGCACATGGCTTTGGCTTCACTGCCTCATTGTCTGTGGGAGTCCCCTTTATTGCAGTTTCTGGGAACTACCTGAGGTGGTCTGTAATACTTTAAAAGGCAGCCACATCAATATGGAGGATTCTTGAAAAACTAAAGTTAGAATTGCCATCTAACCCAGCTATTCCATTTCTGGGCAGACACCAGAGGACTCTCAGTCCCGCCACACAAAGGTATTCAAATATACATGTTGTTTCTTTCTTCACTATGTGACATAGCTAGAAAACGTCCACCAAGAGGTAAACAATGAGAAAAATGTGGCACACAGACACAACAGAGTTTCGTTCGGGAAACTGTTAGAACTTGAAATCACTCTTAAGCAAAGTATTGCATACGCAGAAAGACAAATATTGAGTGTTGTCTTTCATATGTGGATCCTGAGTTCTAATTTTTATATATGTAGATATGTGTGTGTGTGTGTGTGTGTGTGTGTGTGAGAGAGAGAGAGAGAGAGAGAGAGAGAGAGAGAGAGATGTATCAGTGATAAAACTATCAAAGAGACAGCTTTTCAAATGGAAAAAGAGGTATTAAGGAATGTTGCAGAGGGAAAAAAGGAGAGAAATAAGAAGTGGGGGGACAGGATGCATGTGACATAAAAGCAGAAGGGGAGGGAACCTGAGGTAGGGAGAGAGGGGCCCAACAGTGGGAGCAGGAGACAAAGGGAGAGGAAACAAAGAACAAGCAGCAAAAACAGAGTATATACAAGAATTCCAAAATACAGCCAGTTGTGTAGTCATTAAAAGAACGGGATTTCAAAAAGGAAGGGAAAGGGGGCAACTGGCTAGTGAGTTCTGAAATGGGGGAACAACGCCCTTACCTCTGTTTTGCCCCTGACTTACACAGGACGCCTCCCTTCAGCTCAGAAGAGGAGCCGGAAGAGGAGGACTTTCTCCAGGCTTACCTCTCCCCAGACTTACTCACCACTCAGCCACCTAAAAACAGCGTGAGTCACTTTGGAAAGAGCGCTGTCAAAAGTGACACGGACTGGACGGAGGGAAGCGAAATGGATGACTCGGACTTCTCTCCTAAGCTGACAGGTGAACCCCGACCCCTGAAAACCATTATGAAGTGTATGCACGGCAGTGGCCCCCTCTCCCAGGGGCACCAAGCACTGGGCACCTGACCTGGGATTGTGGGGTGGGGATTATGGGGGCGCATCCCAAAGGCATGGTAGAGACCCACCAATCTTCAAGTAGAAGAGGAAGAACCAGGTGGGGATGTTGGAGTGTATGAGTCTCCTATAGCTGCTGTAACAAAATACCATACGCTGAGAGACTTAAACAACAGAAAGTTACTGTGCCAATATTCTGTAGGCTGGATAAAAAAACTCAGAGTGTTGGCAAGGTCCTTTCCTTAGAGAGTTACCACAAGAGAAACAGAACACTTTCTCTCATGGTGGCTCTTGTCTCTCTGGCTATCTTCATATCTTCCTCCCCTTGAGTTCCTGTCAGTCCTGTTTCCCAGTTTTACAAAGACTGTTCATGTAGATCATGGAACACCCTTTTTTAAATTATGTGAGCATGTATGTGTGTTTGGTGCATGCATGTATATGTGTGTGCATGTGTGTATTTGCTCTCATACACATGTGCACACATGTGCACACATGTACACAGGATCAAGGTCAATTGTTCGTTGAGGCACAGTCTCTTCCTGAGCCCAGAGCTCGCTGATTTTGCTAGCTGTTGAGCTCCAAGGATGCTCTCGTGTCCACCTCCCCTGGCACTGGGATTGTAGGCACATGCCAGCACACTGGGCTTTTATGTGGGTGATGGGGATTGAACTCAGGTCTTCACAATTGTATGCAAGGACTTTACTGACTAAGCCATCTCCCCAGCCCTATGGGATCACTCTCAGTGACTTCACTTCAACTTAATTACCTCTGTACTCTACTTCCAACTGAGATCACATTCTAAGATAGTGGGGTGAGAGCCTCAGTGTATGTTTTGAGAGAACAAACTTCAATCCATTAATCTGGGATGGCTGAGAATGACTGCCTAATACGAAGAGCTTGACAGGGTAGTTTAAAAGAAAGACAAGCTTCCAGTATGAGATTTCTGATAAACTGCCAAGCAAGCAGAGCCAATGGATAGTTTTTTTAAATAGATTTTTTAAAAGTATACTTTTAAAATTACAGATTTTAAATACAATGGGTTTAATTATATCATACATAACTTTTATATACTATGTAATTCTATAACTTTGGAAAATATAATGGATACATTTAAAAATAACACACTATGTTGGAAAATACCCATTGAATTAAAGTTGCTATAACATATTTGAATTAGACCACCCATCTGTGATTTTGAGTGGAAACTATGTAACTTCATGCCTGGGCAATTGTGATTTCTTCTTTTAAGGGAATTATACATATTTACCTTTTAATTTTATGTGTATGTGTATACATGTATGTGTGTGTATGTATATGCACCATGTGTGTTCAGATGCTTGCAGAGGCCAGAAGAGGGCATCAAATCCCCTGGGACTGGAGTTGCAGGTGGGTGTGTGCTCTGTGCTGTGGGTGCTGGGAACTGAACCAGGTTATCTGCAGAACTTCACCAGGTTATCTGCAGGAACTGAACCAGGTTATCTGCAGAACTTCACCAGGTTATCTGCAGAACTTCACCAGGTTATCTGCAGGAACTGAACCAGGTTATCTTCAGGAACTGAACCAGGTTATCTGCAGGAACTGAACCAGGTTATCTGCAGGAACTGCCCCAGGTTATCTGCAGGAATTGCCCCAGGTTATCTTCTAGGTTATCTGCAGAACTTCACCAGGTTATCTGCAGGAACTGCCCCAGGTTATCTGCAGGAACTGAACCAGGTTATCTGTAGGAACTGCCCTAGGTTATCTGCAGGAACTGCCCTAGGTTATCTGCAGAACTTCACCAGGTTATCTGCAGGAACTGCCCCAGGTTATCTGCAGGATCTGAACCAGGTTATCTGCAGGAACTGCCCTAGGTTATCTGCAGAACTTCACCAGGTTATCTGCAGGAACTGCCCCAGGTTATCTGCAGGAACTGCCCCAGGTTATCTGCAGGAACTGCCCTAGGTTATCTGCAGAAACTGCCCCAGGTTATCTGCAGGATCTGAACCAGATTATCTGCAGGAATTGCCCCAGGTTATCTTCTAGGTTATCTGCAGAACTTCACCAGGTTCTCTGCAGGAACTGCCCCAGATTATCTGCAGGAACTTCAAGCTCTTTCAATCCCTGAACCATTGTCTTTCTAACCACATTTTTTCCAAACTCAAAATATACCAGTTAGTCCATTTGAATACTAAAAAATTACGTGTAAAGCCGAGATTCCTTCAGAGCTGACAGTGGGATCATTTGGGAACTGGGGATAGGTCTAAGTGTTCAGAGCCTTTCGTGACTGTGTCTGTTGCTCTTCTAGGAACCTCCATTAAGATACAGACTGAAACTGTTGAGAGCATGGCTTTACCCCAAGGAAGCGGGAATAAAGCAGTTCCTGGAATGAATCCTGCTGACACGGTTATCAAAAAGGAAGCATTGCAAGAGTTGAAGGTGAGATGCAAAGTTTCAGTCTCAAAGTGCTAAACTTTTTAAACACCAGCATCCACTAAGAATTGTAAGATGTTGAGATCTTGGTTGTAGCTCCGTTGAGCCTGCAGGAGCCGTAGGTTCAGTCTCACCCACACCCACAAGAACGTTCCCAGGGGGTGGGGGGGCAGACCACACCTACAAGAACGTTCCCAGGGGGTGGGGGGCAGCCCACACAGCACTTGGGAGGTAGAGCCAGGCAGAGCTCTCAGAGTTTGAGGCCAGCCTGGTCTACAAGAAGAGTTCCAGGACAGCCAGAGCTGCACAGAGAAACCCTGTCTTAAAAACAAACAATAAAACAACCACAAAGAAAGCTTCTGATTTGGATAATACTGGATTTGGAATTTTCACACTCCATAAAATGTCTGCAAATATTCCCAATTCCCAAAACCCTAATCTAACTTGAAACACTTGTGGCCCATACATGTCAAGTGAGGGCTGTCCAGCCTGCGATACGCTATTTGTGTCTCACACTACATGTGTTTCCATGGCTCCATCGTGTGTAGTTTAACACCTGCAGACATTAGATGTTTTAGAATTACCATTTGAAGCCTCCACCGGAAGCTCAAGGACATTTCTGACACCTGAAAGAAAACGGGGGCTTTTAAGAGTTGTCAATCCCTGGGAGTCAGAATCATTGGAGAAGAGGCCTGGAAGGTTCTGGAGCGTTTCTAACTCCCAGAGTGTTCTAAGTGGAGTCAGCTGTCACTGCCCTGGCCAGCTGCTGTGTGGACTGTGTCATATGAGTCATTCTTCTCAGTTCTGTAGATAACCCACCCTCTTCTGTTCGTCCGTGGGACTCGGGGTGACCTGTTGAGTTTCATTAGTTACTGCTTTGTGTGTGTGTGTGTTAACACGAACCAAGAAAAATGACAAAATGCCACATCGATTAAGATGGCAGGTCACTCTTCAGAAAGGGGTTTGTAGAAGTGTGCTTCATGATTCTTCTGGATGAGGTCAGGGTCTCTCTGCATGGCTCCTGGGTGACCTATCTCACCCTGACTTTCAGACTCCCCTACCCCTTCAATCCTGTGGTCTAGGACTTCCTAAATTCACAATTGATATTCTTAAAGAAAGATCTACAGCATTTTTTTTTAAAAGAGTGATTTCTGTTGCTTTCAAGCTGCATTTTTAAATTCTCATCATGGCTTGGTGAAGCTGCCTCCATTTGGGTACCCCATGTCATTCCCAACTCATCCTTCGGTGTCAGCTACTCAGCCTAAACCCTAAACAAGGGGCACCATTTCTTGAGGAAGTTTAAGTTCTTCTCTGTATTTCTTTCAGTGCACAGATGCTGATGATGAAGACTGGGACATATCATCCTTAGAGGAAGAAAAATCCCTGGGGAATAAAACAGAGCAAAGGGAACCCCCACCTGTGAAGCGAGACCTCAGCTGCGGCCAGGTGCAGAGGGCCTGGGGTCCCGTGAACCCTCGGGAATTCAAGGAAGAAGGTTGGTGGGTTTCGCCCTCATGAATCGATGGGTGAGGTTCTTTACTATATGTGTACGTCCCTGTGGTGCCCGTTTATGCACACACACGTGGCAGCCAAAGTCAGTCTTGGTATTGTTCCTGAGAAGCTGTCCAGCTTGTGTTTAGAGACATGGTCTCTCATTAGCCTGGTACTCACCAAATAGGCTTCTGGTCTCTGCTCTCCCAGTGCTGGGGAGACAGAGTGTGCTCTAACTCGTGGTGAAAACATGATCACGATCTGGGGATCAAATCCAAGTCCTCGTGATTGACTGGCAAGCACTATAGCCTGAGAGTGGTTCAGCTTTATAAGTATCTGCTCCCATTATTACCCTTTTATCCTGTCAGACAGAAGCATTATCAGATCACTGTCACAGTGCTGACAGGGTCAGAGTGGAGCACAAAAAACCAGAGCAAAGCCAAATAACACAACATTGTCACCCAGATACGATGCTATTCTTTATAAGATACATCTGAATACTGGTACCTTTCTTCATATGTGCACAGATCATTTTAACTATGTTTTACTATTTCATTGAATACCCTGATGTTATTTTTTTTTTTACAATACCCACACAAATTCTCTTCACGCAGACACCCCCAGAAATTAGAATTTCTGGGCTTATACCTGGGTGAGAACATCCTTCTTAAATTTTCCAGTACTCCTCTGGTTCCTGTTAATTAAGTACTTTTCTTGGTTGTCCTCCAAGGGAGATTGGCTTTCTTACACCATGGTAGCCAGTGGGATAGATCAACAGTGAAATCGTGAAGTTGGAATACTTCCTGTCCACCAGAGAACCTGGATGTAACCCTCAGGCAGTCATATACTTCTCAGTAGGCTTAGTTTATAAATTCAGAAACCACGATATCCATGTGCGTGTCTGTGTATGTATGCATGCGGACATGTTCACCTGTTTTATTTCACTTGTCTGACTATGTTACTATATAGCCCAGGACTGGCCTTGAGCTTATAGTCCCCCGTCCCCCCCCCACACACACACACATCAGCATCTCTCTGAGTACCGAGATTACAGGTGTGCCACCTTAGTCAAATTTGGATTGGTCACAACCTGTGCCCCAAGTAAGATCCAGCCACCTATCCTCAATAAGCCAATTAAAATTGAAAGTGGGAGCAGAAAAAGTAGATTTATTCAATGTGGATGCATTGGGAAGAGGGACAAAGAGATGCAGTGATTGCCCCCCCCCACACACACACACACAAGTCAGAGTTTAAATAGAGGGCCAAGAACACACAGCTGAGCAGTTGAGCAAGGTGTGGTCCGTCCACTGCTCATCCATCATTGTCCAGGATTTAGTCTCAGCAGGTAATGTGGTCTGACAGGTTGTAAGAACTATATGACACGTCTTACTGGGGTAGGGCCTTTTCCTTCTCCTGCCATGAGATTCGTGGGGAAATTATCCGTTCTCTGAAGACCTTTGTTTCAACAGTGAGTGAGCCATGTATCTGTTTAGAATATCTCCACTTGTGCTACACCAGTTACACACCATAACCAGCTGTGGTGACACACGTATATATGTATATAATATGTGTGTATATATACATGTTTTTGTTTATTATGATATATATATATTCAGAAACCTTTGTGCGTGGTAAAAGCAAAGACAGAGGGAGGGAAGTGTTCCTTCATGATATTCTTCACCTTGATCTTTAGCACCTGGTGAGCCATTCCCGCATCTCTCAGTAATGGACTCAAACCTGGTCTTGATTTGACAGCTTTGGGTATTAGGTACTGATGTCCAACTAAGGTGGGGAGAGTTCATTACCACCATCCCTCGCAGCTCTTGTGTTCCCTGGGTGAATTCTGTGCCCTTGTTTGTAATTTTCTGCCAGTGCCTATGGCTTCCATAGTTGTGTCTCCTGTCTTCAGCAGGCCCTCTGGTCCCCACTTTGAGCATTCTCAGCTTTGTCCCTACTCACTCCTTCAGTATGTCAGCTCTGCACTTAATGTCACACTGTCACCTGATAACGTGGCTGCAAAACACTGCCATTATGAAGTTATTTCTGCTCAGGATCCATTCCAGTTGAAAAACAAGGTGACGTTTGAGATACAGTGCCTTGTAAGGAACAGGGCCAAGAGGATACTTCAGTACCAGGATCCTGCATTCCTCAGAGAACATTCTAGAGTCAAACTCATTCTAGAGTCAAAGTAGAGTGGAGTTCCCACAGCATGCTCTTTCCATGGCTAAAATTGTGGCCCTTTTTAATTAACTTCAAATTTAAGTTCTTCTACCCCAGCAAAATCTATGTTTAACACATACCTCTAGATATTAAACTAGAGATTCACCTCAATGTGTAGGATTTTGTGTTCCTTTCCTGCAGTTTCTGTTTGCCCATAGTTAATGACATGATACAGATGTGCTGAGAATCCTCAGTATCCAGGCTCTGTGCTGAATGCTGGGGGGGAGAAGCAGAGCACAGGACACAGGCCCTGCCGCCCCGGAGCTTGTGTGCTTCAAGACGGGTGGTCACAGGTCACGTCCTATGAGGAGATCTAGAAATATTGTTCTTTATCAGCCTTTCCCCAAAGCCTGTAGGGACTGAGGGGACAAGGCTTGCTGAAGATTCAGACCCTAGTTGAGAATCAGCTGAAGTCGGGATTGAAAGCGTCCTAGTTTAACCACAGATTTCCCCCTCTTTCTCCTCTTCCCCACCCAGGACTTCAAGAAAATGAGTCAGGCACACTGAAGAGCGGCTTGGTCACTGTGACTGACTGGAGTGATGTTTTGGACATCTAACCACAATCTCACACATGAGGAGACTGTGCAGAAGCCAGCATCATTGCAGTCAACAGCCTCTAGGACTCTAAGGCTCCTTAGTGTTTCATAGCAAGGGGGCCCATTCAGAACAAAGGTGTCTCTTATGGCACGTAGGGTAACATTATCGAGAGCAAACTGTCAGCTGTCCACTGTGTAAAAACAACGTATCCTTTAAGTCATAAAAACTCTTTTCTTCAGTACAATACTCTCTAGTGTTAAATGTATTTTTTTTTTTACCACGATTAACTTTTAAGTTTTTTTTTTTTTTTTTTTTTTGACTGATAGCAGGCTTTGGTTTGAATTACTATAGTTCTTTAAATATATATGTACTGTCCCGTTGGTAGTGCCTATGTTAGAAAATTCTGTCAAGTCTCTTCAAACTGAATTAGCAAACTCTTATGGTCCCGTGAATGGTAACAGTTAGCTAGGCCCATGGTAAATACATTTCCTTAAAGTCCCTTTGATCCCGCTGAGCTCTGAGGCCCTGTTGGCATGTTGTTACTAACGAGTTCTTTTCTGCAGTGTAACCTTCATCTTGGATGTCTTATGACTAATGTGCAACCATTGTAAATGCCGATTGATTCTTGTGAGATGGTCACTAGAAAAAGATGAGCCAATATTAAGTCACCCACGTGTCGCTTTCCTGTGTTCAGTCCCCAGCCCATAGTATAAAATACCTCAGAACTAATTTATATTCTCTAATCATGACCTTGACGATGATCAGAAAGTTTATATAGAAACTGTTTTTTTTTTTTTTTTCCTTTTTTTTAAAAAATATTTTTTTATATTTTGTGGTACTATTAGGACTATCTCAAAAAAAAAAAAAACCCAACATTTTAATGGCTTGTTGATTTTGGGGTCTCCTGTCATCCATCCACTATGCCAGTAAAGTCCCCTGTCGTACCCTGTGACTGTGGCTGATAATCAAGAAGACTTCTTGGCTAGATTTATGAAATGGTTTGCACAAAGCCCTGGTGTCTAACACACCCTGACCTTGGAATCTATCTCTGTGACTGCTGTGGCTAACATCTGGAAACCTATGTGTCAACAGGTTTTTATTGTCATCATGAGTTTTGGTAGAAATCAAGAGTTGTGTCCCAGACTCTGTCTCCATCCCACCCCAAACCCCCAGAACTGGGGAAAGGATCTAATCAAACCCAACATATAAATTAAGTTAGTATTTATAGGTCACAAACTCAATCCTTTAACTTATCCGTGTTTAGTCTTTTTTCTCTAGACAGAGCTTAGACAGCCCCTCCCTGACCGCCGCCTGTACCTTCATCCCCCACTCTCTCTACATTCTCAGTCTAACTGCTGTCTCCATCAGTTCTTCTGGAGAAAAAAAAATCATTTTAAATGTGTGCCCATATAGTACTTTTCCCACATCGGTCTTCCTTTCCTAACTCGCCTTTATGGAAGCAAAATATATTTCAAGTTTTAACGAAGTATGACACTGGAAAATGTTTTTATTTTCTTTTTTTACTTAAAAAAAAAGTTTCCTTTTCTTTCCATTGAGTACCTGCAAACAATGTGATTTTTTTTTTCCCTTTCCGTCTTTTACCCTCTGGAAAAGTCATGGAGTCAATCATGTGACTCGTTCCGGGCGATTTATAGCATATGACAGAAGTACCAATTCTTAAAACTTGACACCATGTACTTTACCCTAGACTAGCTCACGTCCTGGCTCTGTCTCTACAGGGTCACTCATTTGACTCGACTCTACATTTCTTCACTGCACACACAGGAAAATGAAAGCACCCACCGTTACAGGGGGGTTGTAAGGGTACATGTGCTCTGACCTATACACTGTGTGCTAGTGGGAACAATCACTGCCTTTGTGGCTAAGTGACATGCAGCGCTGGCCTCAGGAATTCATCTGCATCTTTGTTCCAAAACCACCTGATCAAGTTCCATGTCTTGAAAAATGGCCAGTGTCTCAGTGACCTAGTGATTGCTGGGTACAGACCCGTGGGACACAGGAAATGAGAGAGGCAGGCCCACACAGGCCCCAGAGCTTCCTTAGCTGGCTTTAGATTCAGCCGCACCAGTACCCAGCTCAGCCAGTGGTACTGTGCAGTCAGTCAGACAAGCCTGTGTGGTTTATGGGCCACATACAGGGCAAAGGCACCTTGGCCTCACCAGCCCTTTTTTGAACCGTCTTGATGAATGACAGTCCTGACAGGACTAAAACTAGAAGTCAACTACATGGCAGATAATTCTGCAACTGTTTGACTTGGATTCTGGATGAATAGTCTCAGACCATCCCTGTCTCATTCACAGGACACCACTGTCCAAGCACTTCTGTTTAATGTACAGATGGAATGAGGGAAGTTCTCAGTGCAGTAAGGATCAAAGTGGGAATCATTTCCTGAGCCTTATTAACCAAGGGTACTTATGTCTTCTATGCATATAAAATATACAAATCCTGTAAATAACCTGTTTATTTCCCTTATAGAAAGGCACAACAGAAAATGATTAGTATATAACTATAAGAACATTTACATCCAATCAACAGTCTTCAAATTTATGTTTAAAAAAACAGCTTAAGCAGTAATTACAGGAGCGCCTTGGAAGGACCCTTGTGAGAACAGTTCTCGTACACAACAAACTCAAGACGCAGCTTGCTGTGTCTTTAGACATAGGCATTTTTATCAAACTGTTTTGAAGGGCCTGTGTTTTTAAAGTCTCCTTCTCCACCTTGATACTTGGTCCGAGAAGACATGACCGATGTGGGTCCGTTGTATGTGTAGCCCATTCTGAAAGGTAAAACACACTGGGGTTGACTCTGTTATACATGCAAAGTAAATGAGAAATGGACAGAACCATGTCTCACAGTAGCCAAGAGTTAACTCTTCCCCGAGTTAGCTCTCGTCCCTCTTCTGCCTGCCTGATGAAGGGATGCAGGATGTTCTCACTTTTTCTGGTAGTCCTTCTCAGAACAATTTTTTAAAGCTCATTTTCCCGGCACTCAGAAGGCTTTGTAGAGGCTTCAATGATTCCTGCCTATGTGAAATTACAGTGAGGTCAACTTGAAGACCTCCCAGTCATAGAACCAGCTTTAGAACACAGCCATGGGATCTTTAAAAAATAGTAACTGTGTCCCTAGCCTTCTTCAATTGTTACTTTTAATTCCAAGAGTCCCACAAATTGTAGGTAACTTGTTCTATATGTAACTATTGAGAATAGTGTGGTTTTTAACTGGGCAACGTTTTGTTTCTCTTTCCTACCTGGGTGTTTTGTTGTTGTCGGATATTGAAAAGCAAAATATGACGCCCCCAATGATGCAGAGAGAAGCTCCTGCCCATCCGATGAAGAGAGCGGCCCCTAATTCATACCTGTGAGAGAATGACAGGAGCGTTACAGCCAGCCCACCTGCTAGCTAAGGTTTATGCCCACGCTTTCCTGCTCTAAAGTTATAAAGGAAGCAGTAACATGTTCAAGGCACTAGGATGCTTCCCACTCTAATGGAAATGTTTTAGCCTCTTCAACTTCCTGACCGGAAGCCAGGGCAACAGGCCAGGTCAGGTGGAAGCCTGGGCCACCTGACTCATCAGCCCAAATCTTCTGTTCTCTGCCTTCACTTTCCCAACCCCTCCATTCCTGCCTTTTGTTCCACGGGCCAACTTATTTAGACATACTATAGTAAGGAGAGGGAAGTCTGCCTCCATGTTTGTTCCAGTTGAGTACATGTCAGGTGCTTGCTGAGTGTGAGTATGTGAAGGTGCAGGGTGTCTGTGCAAAAAGGCTTAGGGGCAGACCAGAGTATCATCTCTATAGTGTAATGGGAATGCTCATCTAGAAGTAACCAGTGACCAAGCTTCTAGGTGGCAGGTTACTAAGTGAATGTAGACATGACTGAGACAGAGCCCTTTTCCAGGTAAGAAACCCAGCGTCTAAAGGTGGGACCTTCAAAGATGAAGTCACTTGTTAGACAGCTGGAAGAAATCCTTTCAGGTAAGGAACACACACACACACACACACACACACACACCCCACATAACAAATAAGGATTACGAATAGAGAAGATTAAGACCCTAGGGCATCCTCTTTCTGTGGAGTTGGAATTTTTTGTAATGAAAAGGCATCTCACTTTTGTGCCATAAACACACAAACACATGCACGTGTGTACAGAGAGAGAGAGAGAGAAGAAAGGGGAGAGAGGAGAGAGTGTGCAAAACTGGGGGGAAACTGGTGTTTCAGTATAAAATGAGCCCAGAGTGTGTATTGGTCACACAGATCCATGCAGAAGTAACTTTTGGAGAGTTCAAGATAAAGAGAAGACAGGGCTCCAGCTTGACACCCTCTCCATGACTCCCGACATGAACCAGGCATGTGCTGAGAACCTGGCTCTGGCTTGGGTGTGGGGGCCACACACTGCAGAGAGCAGCTGGCAGGAGCTCTCCAGGGTTCTTGGCTCATTGATCCTTCCCACTCGGCTGTGTAGGAGGGATCTCTGCACCCGTGTACCCAGCATGGGCTTTCAGTAGCTGTCTGTGCAGCAGTAGGAATTCCTGTAGCCCAGGGCAATGGTGCTTACACAGCTTCAGTGACTCCCGCGCCATCTGGGATGGAGTTGAGCATGCTCTGCCCTGTGATCCTCTCTTGTACCTAGTCCCTTGGGAAACCAGGGAACAACTGGGGGCAAGAACAGCCGTGACAGAACAGGTCGGCATTAGCGCTGCATCTGCTTCTGGAAGCCCACAGACTGCTTTAAGGGTCCCCATGTGGCAATGACGGGAACAGAAAGTTGATGTAAAGGGAGACATGCGCACCAAGAGCATACAAGGGAAAAGGCGGTTGCCCGGATCACAGATGTCAACAAGGAAATGTCTGAGAAAAGAAACTGACAAACCCATCATGTTATACATATAAAATTTGCATGGCCCAGATTTCTGATGCTGGGTCCCCTTTTTATGTTGTTTTAATGAGATTGTACACATAAAAGATGCAGACTTATGGCACAGAGCATAGCACTTGACTCCTTTAAACCCTGAAAGTCCTAAAATGACCTGGCTTCAGATCCTTCCAGACTCATCCCGAGCCAGCACTGTGGAGCCCATTCCCGTAGGAACTGAAACCTCATCTTTTTCTACTTGCCCCGGAGGTCATCTCTCCTCCAACTATGCTGCCATGGATATGTGCCTTCAAACAGTCTCAGGTTTTCTTTCATTTTTGAGCTCTCCTGGAGGAGGGTCCCAGTTGTAGGTGGCACAGTGACTCATTTGAGTGTCCAGTATTATAGTGAAGTCCTGGTTCTGTCTCCCAGCCCCATGCTCCCACAAATAAGACCCAGACTCATAGTTTATTGATAAATACCTTGGCCATATAGCTAGACTCTACTTTGACCAGATCATAACTAAAGATACCCATTTATTTTATTGTACATTTTGCCACGTGGCTGGTTAACCTGAGCTCAGGGACCATGTAGCCATGTGTCTGTGAGTCTGTCTCTTTACCTCTTTCTGGGTTCCACCTCATGCCGCCTTCTTTCCCAGAATTCTTTCTCCTCCTCATGATCCACCTCTATTTCCTTCCTAAGCCGTAGGACATAGGCGTTTTAATTGACAGTTGAAGCATTCATACAATACAAAGAAGAGCCCTCATCATAGGCTGGTCTCAAATCACAGGGATCTGCCTGCCTCTGCTGGGATTGAAGGCATGTGCCACCACTGCTAAGAGGGTCTCCACTTTTTAGGAATGGTCAGTGAGGAACAGACATGAAAGAAGTCAGGAACTACACGGCTCAGCACCAAGGTCTTCCTGAAGGGAACACTGCACGTGGCCTGCCCGTGTCACTAATCTTGAAACTTACTGAAGGGACTTAGGAATGATGATCTTAGTAATAATAACTAACTTTTTTATTCCTGTTTTTAAATTATGAATTGGAGATGACAGGGATTGCTCATAGATCTCAGGAGAACTTCAGATTGCTGTGTAGCAGAGGGTGACCTTGAACTTCTGATCTTCAGCCTCTGCTTCTGGAGCGCCTGGATTCTAGGCAGGCCACCTTGGATTATGTGGATAGAACCAGGGCCTCATACATGCTACACCAGTACTCTATAGACTGAGCCCCACGCCAGACCCTCATTCCACTTTTTAAATATATGTTACTTTTACATAAGTGGGATCACTTTCGAGGGAATTATTTCTATTTAATTACCATTTTAAGTCTTGCCAAATACTTTGAAGTAGTATTTATTTAGAGTTGAATCTAGAGACCCTATGTCATCCCCCCTTTATTTTTAACTCTGATGTGATGGCTTTTGTGATTGGTTCTTCCTCTCTCAGACTTTTTCTTTATTCTGCTGAGAGACACATGCCAAAGTCTCCCTCATCAGGGTGGCTTCAGTCCACAGTTATCCCTGCATGTCAAGTGGCAAGCAGTGAGAGAGGAAGGGCCTTGAGGGAAAGGGCAGTAAAACTTACACTGCAATCGACTTCCAAGGCCCGTCTCCCTCTTCTCTGCCTGGAATGCTAAGAAACTGATTTCAACAGTTCAGGAAGATTGATTAAACTTCAAATTGTCTGCTGCATGTTTTTATTTTATTTTTTTATAAGCAATATCCTCTTGTCCCTATGCCAGCTTCTCTCTCCCATTGTGGTCTCTATGGTCCCATCATCTCAGATTCTTCCCTATCCTGGAAGAATAAATATGTATACTCCACTCCAGACAGACCCTTAGCTGTGAGGACAGAGACTAGTTTAGAGTTGAAACTTTTTAGCATACATTAAATGGCAACACTCCTCAGAGTGTAGCCTCCCCATGTAGCTTTGACACATTTGTATCAGAGAACTTGACTTTAGCACACCAAGCCTGGGGGATGAACTTAACTTCTTTTCAGAAAAATTAAAACAATGATCAACCACTCTGAAGTGTCCTCCCAAATAAACCAGAAAGATCTGAAGCATTTAAAACATGCTTTCCAGTGTGGGTTAGTCACACTCCTCTCCTTGCTGGATCTAGAGCTAGATAAGGCTCTTGTTCATACCCCTTCATTCCTGGAGAGGGCAAGAGTGGCATGGTGGTGCTGACTCAGCACAATGCATACGCCCTCTCCTGAGTCAGCCCTAGCCAAAGGAGCGGGAGACAACTTCTTTCACACCCTGATCTTGCACCCGCATCTCTGTTTCTGACTTGATTTGTGGTTCTTGGGGAATCTCCTTGGCTTCATTTTGTCACCACAGACATGCCAAACCCAGGGCCATGCCACTCATCATGTCCTGGATGGACAAGAGGTGTGACCCTGACAACTCCTCCCACAGATCCTATAGTCTGCTGGGACTAGTCAGACATTAAACAAATACTTACAGTACAGTGTGGCAAAGCCTAACAATAGAACTCAAAGAGCATGTCTATGTAAACAGGCACGACTGGCCTCAGGTCTCCCACATACATACAAACGTGGTCTGAGGAAGGGCTCGGGAACGGCAAACCCTGGCTCTTAGTCTGTGCTGTGCATCTGAACACACATGGACATTCAATCCTCATTACAATTCCGAGATATGAGTATCCGTATCCTCATTTTGAAGAAGAGGAAACTGAGGCTCGGGGAGATTGAATTGTCTCACATTTCAGCCACGTAAAGGGTAGAACGGAGATTTAAAGCCTTTAACTGTGAACCCAAACCTGGGTTCTTAACCGTTGTTCTCCCAGTAAATGAGTTCATGAATTCTTTTAAATGCCACTAAATCTACTTTGAGTTCCCGTTTCAGAAAGGTTTGTCTCCCTCCTTGGCTCATTGAGTTCTCAGTGGCTCCAGAACCACAGGGTGTGGAATTTTTTCCAAATGCCCTGGGGCTGATCTTTCACCCAACACCACAAGAGGAGCCACTAAAAGCAGGGCAGGCTGAGCAGCCCCTCCAAACATGAGAGGCAAAAGCAAATGAAAAGACCTCATCCTTTTGGGACCCAAAGAATACTGAAGGGATCTTAATGAAGGTCACGGGTCTTTTTAGAGTACAATGTCCTTGCTTTAATTTAAAATGGTAATAACTAGTATACACACACACACACACACACACACACACACACATGTCAGTTACCTTAATGCAAAACAATATGTTTGGGGGAAAATGTAAAAAAAAAAAAATCTAGAAAGTATATTTCTATGTTATCCACATGAATATTTTAAAACTGAATTCCATAGTTCCATTGGTAAGCTTGCCTTTTAGACATCATAGCTGTCTGATGTAGATACTGCCCTTTAAGGCCACATAACGGCAAGGATGAGTCTATACAAATGGATATTCTCTAAGGACTATGTATAAACACATCTGCTCCTAACACTGCACATTCTGAATTGCTGACAGAGTGAGCCATCGAGAGCCTGCTCACCCTGTGTTTGCCGTAGTCCTCCTGCCTTCTGTAAGATGCCCACTGCCAATATCCTCTGTGAACAGTCCCTCCGACAGTCTGGTTTTTCACAACACCTACAAACAGTGCCCGGGGGCTCCCAACCAGCAGGAAAAGCAGGACAAAGTCTAAATCCCGTGCTGTGGGATCTTCACAGGGAATTCTCAAATCTGAGAAAACAAAACAAAACCACTTTTTTTCCCTCCTTTGGTGCCAGTTCTGTTTTGGATCACAACCAGCATGCGTGCGTTGTCTTGCAGCGTCTGTGACTTGCTACTAGCTGGCTCAGAAATTGAGCAGCAGTGTGTTAATGGCAGGAGCTTGTTCTGATTTCTCCCTGTGGGCTACTGAAGGGGCTGCACTCACATTTTTTAATGTTAAAATAAACATGTTACGAATATTTTATTTATATTAATTTATAACTCATTGAAGAATTTAAAAAGCAGGCAGGTGTCAGAAATGATTCCAAGGTACATTAAAAAACAAAACAACAACAACAAAAACAAGCAACCAAGATGGCTGAGCTCACAAACCGATGTAAAACTGATCTTTCTACTGTTTTTACTTGGTAGCCTTTGGCAATATGTTCCTGGCATGTATTTTCTTTAATCTTCATAACAGTGCCCATCTGTGCTACTGTGATGAAGAAACTGAGTGACTAAGAGGGTCAGGGCCCAGATTAGCCTCTCACGACTGACCTGTCTCCAGTGCCTTCCCGGTTCCCACTGCACCAGGTGATCGGTGAGGTCTATCCGAGGAGTAACCTTACCAGTTACTGGAAACTTAGAAGCCATTCACAGTGAAACTAAATGCCACATTAGCCAAGGTAAATTAAAATTTAGTAGAAATATCTTGTGTCCCAAGTAACTCCGTTTGTTGCAAAAATAAATCCATTACTTAGCAACATTGGTGCCATTGATCTTGTCCAGCAGGGTGGATAATTGGGGGGTTTACCTGGTCTTGATCTGAAGCAGGAATGGTGTGCTGAGTCACAGCACTCACAGAGAGTTGAATGATGTGTTTACAGGCAATTCTGCAGTCTGAATAAACTGACTGCTGACAGGGCTGTCCTTTACGATAGGAAGTTCCTAACAGCAAATACTGTCCCGAGACCTTGCAGGGGACTCTGTATGGCTAAGCCTGTGAAGTCTCTGTTGGGGTGGGCAGGTGAATTCCTTCATACTGAGGTATATATGTACAGATGGACCCAGGCCAAAAAGAAAATCCTGAACAATTAAAATGTTTTCAACGTTCATTCAGAATCCTTGGCAGCTGCTGGAAACCAATTGAGAGCCAAAGCCCGAGACCCTGTGGGATACGTTCTGATATGAAGAGTCCCCCAGTATCTGAACACTTGACAGATACTACTACACCTTACTTGTAACTCAGTACAGGGACAGGGGTGACCAGAAATTAACAGACAAATTATGCCTCGCTTGCGCGGGTTTTCCTAATGGCTGCACATTAGATCCCCCTTTGAACCTTCCTTTTACTTGAGAGCCGGGTGTCACAGAACAATTATTCCTTCTGTTAGGTCTCTAACATTTCTCCAATCTCAAAATACTGCACAAGGTGAGAGTCTGTTGTGTGAATATGTGTGGAAGGATCTTTCAAAATAAGAGCTAACATTTCTCATAGTATTTACTATGCACTATGACTTTAAACTTTGAGCTGTGCCATCCTCCTGACCATTGTAACCACGTATCCTCATCCTGTCGACTCAGATCACAAAGCATCGGAGTGACGTGCAACTCAGAAGCAGCAGGGCTGAGTTTACTCCAAGCAGCTTGGACCCGGATCCTTCCTGGCATTTGGGTTGTGAGTCTGCTTAGCCTTTGAAGGCTGAGCCATCTCTCCAGGCTCAGGATCCTCTCAATTGCTTATTCTTATCTCATGAGCAAATGTCTTCCATTTATGGAGAGACATAGACCAGTCCCTACTGATATCACCCCTGATGTATCCTGAGGCATGGACTAGCTACAGGGCTACAAGAAGTCCAACAAATTAATATGCACTCCCTCTGTTTCATGATGCTCTCTGTCTGGCCCGGGAGACTAATAAACCAACAAATGTGAACTACCAGTAGTGTGGGCTCAAAGCAAAAGGAAATCCCCCAGAAGCTACATCTCCCAGAGGCAAGTGGGAAGGCTGATCAGGCGAATGACCAGAGTGCAAAGGGAAAGTAGCTAAATCTCCAGAGCCCAAGTAAACTGACAGGAATAATTTCACCACAGGCTAATCAGTAAAAATGAAATGGAGTTGGCAAACATTTGCTACCCCAGTTGATTTTTTAAAAGACTCGCTAGCCTAACAGAAGCATCTAGGGAATTCCTATAAGCAGAGGTGACCCGTGTGACTCATGAACAAAGCAAAGTCACAGACTCATGCCTTCTCACTGTTGACTTTGGTGTATTCTCGGTGTTTCAGACGTCCGTGTGATCGATCTCCTACCCGAAGCTCTATGGCCTCTTCAACAACCTCAGTTCACTTTCCAAATAACCCCGTGAGCAGAGTCATTTTAAACATGCATCCATATCGCAGCGTTCGATGACGAAGGTGGAAGGGAAAAGTTAAATAGCCTAGCTACTAGGTCACTTGTGCACCCGTAAGGTTGGAGCTCAACCAGAAACCAGAATGAGAGAACTCATCTGAAAGTACTGTGCCCTCTCCCACCTCACCCCTGCCTCTCCCTCTCTTCTCTCTTTCTGCCTTTCACCCCATGTATGCCTTTTCCTTCTATGAGGACTGAACCTGGGCCCTCCTTGTATTGAGCACAGGATCTACACTGGGCCACACCCCCAGTCTGGCAAACATTAATAACTCCTAAAACCTAAAATAGTGAAAAGATTTTACCTAAGTATAGGCTAAATCCTAAAGTATCGAATCAAGTATGCCAGGAATGAAGAGTATTCCACAGTAAAATTGAAAACAGAAAAGCCTCGAGGCTAAGATCCAAGAGTGAGACTCCAAAGGCCAGCATCCTTGGTACATAGTAGAGTCTCAGACAACACTCTTCTGTTTCTTTAAATGGGTCATGGTGGCAGGCTTCTACTTTGCTTGATTTGAAAAGCAGTTTCTTTCTGCTGATCAATTGTAACTTGGAACAGTTTTAAAAAGCAAAACAAGACATTCAGGAAGTTAGTGGTTTGGGCAGCAAAGCAAGGGTAAGAATAATGTTATCATGTGGGTTGTGAATCTTGCTCTGGGTACCTATTAGTGTGAGCTTGTAGGGGGGTAGATTTCTTTTTTCCTTTTGGATTTGTCGGGTTCTGTTTTAATAACAAGGAGGAAGTTGGTTTGAAATAGCCTAAAGCAAAGAGAAGGGGTTGTTTTCAAGTCTCTGTAAATGCTCGTGTTGGACTTGTTCAAGCAGAATCCACACATGGATGAAAAATCACAGACAAAGAGGAGAGACAGCAAAAACACAAACTCGGGGTGCTCTCTAGGCTCTGTGATTCTGCCAGATGTAAGTTGGTAAAAATTCTTCCCATATATGTTGGGGGTAAGAGGCATTTTAGAATAAAAAATCCACTGAATGTATCACACAGCACCAGGACTACTAGATTCTTGACAGCAGCTCTACTCTCGATGCCACCCATGTTTTACTCATGAATAAAGCTACCACTGGGTTCCTTGCACACAGTAGGAGTTTATTGATAAGTTTAGTTGTGTTTTCCAAACTTAGGCAGCCTAAGGTGTGTATGTTAGAGCGATGGGGTGGAGCTCTGCAAAGGTCTGATGCTGGAGGGATGTGTTGTAAAATTCAACAGCATCAACAAACCAACAAGAGGAAAACATAGTTTAAGGCCTGAACTGTCTTCCAGCATGTTTTAAGATTCAAGCACAAGAGTGCAAGACGAACCAGAGCCTGTGACAAACGGTGTCTTCTAGTGCTTTGCCTGTGGGGCTCTTGCCTTCTGGGACCACCACCAGGGAGAAGACAGTGGTAACTTGGTATAGCCTAATGTGTGCCATTTGTGGGAAAAGGAACATGGCTGTGCCTCCCAGTTCTATCTGCAAAGTCTTGCCGCCTCAGACTGTCAACATAAGAGGAAGCTTTGCTGTCTGAAAGGACCACATTCTCTACGGTGACAGTGTCACTTGGAGGAACTCTGGTAGGTAATAGAACTGAAGGAGATGCTTTCTGAACTCAAGAAAGCCACAGAGTCCCCGTATCGGTCTAGCAAGACATCAGAGAAACATCTAGAACCTTCTTACAGCGCCTTCTTCAAACCTCCGCTCACCTGGGTTAGCAGAGTCATGAACTGTTGAGTCCCACGCATGTTCAAGCACTTGAGTTTGAAATCAGACAGCAATTATTAAATTCTAGGGAAGCCAGCTGAGAACACGCTCTTCCACGATAAACCTAGTCAAAGACTTGCTTTGACGATGACTTTTCAAGACCTGTGGAGTCAGGCTAACTCTGTGCTGGCAGCCAGTGCGCATGTGGCTTCTGGTTTTCTAATTTCTATCACCCATCTTCTCCAAGAAGGTGTTGATTTGAAAAGTAAAACATCAGATGAAGTCACAGCCATCTGTTGATTGGGCGTCAAAGGCACACTCGGTTTACCTGAAGCCTGGATTCTCATCTTGCCTCTTTAACTAGAATGCAATGGGACTTTCACCACCCCTGAGTCTAATTACTCCTTGATCTAACTAGAGTTTATTGAGATTGTGAAGTCTCAATCTTCACCTCTGTGTTTGGTTTCCTCTACATCTGTACAAATCTAATTTTTAAAAATAAACAAGAAGCTAAGCCTGTCATCCTAGCGTAAGGGATGCTGAGGCAGAAGGATGATAGTCCATGTCCAGCCTGGGCTACCTAGCAAGACTGTACCTCAAAACCACGAAACACAACAGAATAGAAAGAAGTAAGGAGAGTATTTACAAGTTAGGATATATTTTTCTAACATGCGTAAAGAGTAAAAGTTATATTGGGTCCAAGGACAATGTTTGTTTGTTTGTGTGTTTCTTAATTTAAAGAATTTCTGAATGGACAATATTTTAAAATAAATGTATGACAGAAACTCTGGAATAAAAAGTAGCATCTAGTCTCAACAATTATGAAATTAGCGTTATAAGTTGTACAGTTTAGACCATGTGTTCTACGTTACTCCCCCTCCTGGTTCGAGACGTGGATTAGTTTAGTCCAAGAGACTCTCAGGAGAGAGTCCCGCTTCGTGAGGGTATTACAAAAGTGAAGTAATTTGATAGAATCCAGCAATGCTGTGCCTGGTGTGTGAACGGACCCATATGTGTTAATATAATCCCCGTTACCCCGTTACCTACCACAATGATACTACTCTGGCTTACTGAAGAGAGAACTGGATAAGCAATGCCCTGAAGACTTCTAAACGCACTAGGAAAACGGTTGATCAGTTATTTCTATACTTGACCTTTAAAAATGTTTACAACACTTATCTCAAGTCTGAAATACAATTTCCAGCCTGATTGATCTGATTGATAGCCAACCCCCACCGCCCCATCCATGCCACCCCACAAATGTGCACACACGACTTCCTATAGACGTATGTGAGCTTCATGTGAGTTTCATGAAGACAATAGATTGGCTATTTCTCACGTGGTGTCCCTGGGATTTTCACAATCCAAAGATGCAATCCTGGGGACCCTACAAAAAGCAGCAGCCCTACTCTCAGAAACAACAGCCCACCAACAAACTGATACATCAGTCCTAAGGCATCCAGCTTCAGACACTAGCAACCGCCCCAGGGCTAGATATCATGCTCCCACAGCGTGGTTAGACACCTCATTGTGTGTAGTCTCTTTATAAAGGCTAAGAAGGTAGAGAGACCAGCATTTTGCAAATATTGTTCTGAATGAAGTCATCAAGTATTATCTTTATAACTTGGCACTCTTTCCTCCCATCGCACTTCTCGCCGAGTTTTCCTGGATTCCCCTTCGATTTTGTGATGTAAAATGGGTAAATTTACTTCTCTGCTTGGGGCTATTCAAAGATGACATATAATGCAACAACGGCACCAAATGCATCTTTCATCAGGATGACTCATAACTTTGACGTCAGATTTACCAACAAGTTTCATTTTCGAAAGCTATGTAGGAAATCCGTGACATTTACCTCTACCATTTCTTATGGGCTAGAAACATACCGACTGAAAACAACACTTACTTTTGCTCCATAAAGAGAGGATCAAAGAATTCTGTTGTGATTTTGTTTGCATACAGGGAACAGCCTGTCATGGAACACAGACCTGCAAAATACCAGCGGGCAAGCACACCAGTCAGCGTTTCATCATTTACACCCTGGATGGAGTACCTTGTTTGGTAGAAAGTTACTATTTACCTGACAATATGAATACAATCCCAGCCAAGCAAGCAATTTTAGCTTTGGCTTTGTCTGAGCCTCCAACTTTGGTACACTTCATTCCAAAGAGTGCAAAAATGGATCCGAAGAAGCCCAGGCTGACTGCAGCGATCATTAGTCCTCTACATGCCTGGATGTAACCTGTAATTAGAGCAGGTTGTTCATGTTAACAGAGAATAAATGCACAGCTCTCCAGAAAGAAAACCTCGCTTGCTCTGTCACTTGGGATGGCTGTTAGACTGTCTTGGTGGAAAACCAGCAACACAACGGTCAACACACCCACAGTAAGGCGTTCTAGAAAGGAGAGCAAGCAAATCTACCTGAAAAGCCCACTCTGAAAACCATACTCTTGAAGGTCCACCTTATGCATAGCCTCTGGCTAGATCTTTATGTTATTTCTATATTTACTAAGGTATGCAATGGTTCTGTGATTTGCCACAGATGAACTAGTAAATGGTGGAAGGGACCCCACCCTGGAAAAGACTCATTGCCTCTCATTCTAACTCCTCAGTGTATCAACCTTCTCAATAGGTACCATATTGAATCTGGCACTGCAAAATTAGAAAGTTTATGCCGGGTGGTGGTAACGCATGCCTTTTATCCCAGCACTTGGGAGGCAGAGGCAGGCGGATTTCTGAGTTCGAGTTCGAGGCCAGCCTGGTCTACAGAGTGAGTTCCAGGACAGCCAGAGCTACACAGAGAAACCCTGTAAAAAAAAACCAAAAAAAAAAAAAAAAAAAAAAAAAAAGAAGTTTACAACTTGGCAGCAAGATCTCCCAAAGTGTAAAAATCTCCTGATATCAACAGAAGTTTGTAAGTGAGACTAGCGGGCACCCGTTAGTGGCTCATGCTGAATCTAAGAATTATTTTAGAGACATTATGCTACTGTTAGCTAGAGTGCATGAAATAAACTTGGGCTTTAGAAAATATTGCCTCATGGAAGAGAAACTTACAATTACGTCAAGGGTTTGGATGTGAACGAGTGCCTTCGGTTAGCTTGTTTGACCGTTCCTACTGAACCAGTTATGTTCTCAGTCACGTACTTTATTTGCATAGCTGCGGTAATGACAAACTTTAGCAGAGTGTTTGGCCAGGCACTGGTTCATTCTAAATTAATAAAATCCAAAATGATACACATTCCCATATAAGCCACTTAATTTCAGCAGGAAATAACATTGTGTTTCAGAGCGATGCAGAGAGCGGGGTACATACCAGGTGTAGGCAAATATGGTCAGTAAATAAATACGCGGCAGACTTACTTTGGGAATTAGGCCTTCTAACAAAAACAAAAGAACACAACCCTCTTAAGTGCCTCTGTGCGAGCAGAGCCTATGATAGTGAACACTAGTAAGCTAATAAATGTTGGTGGTCTCCTGTCCAGACCTCTCTGGGAAAGGATGGAAATTAAAGGTTGAATCCTGTTTCTAGGGAGCAGTTCTTTCTACTCGATGTCATATGCCCTGGGCCCCTGTAAACACAGAGTGCTGTACAGTGCAGCGGGGAATTCATTTCATTGATGGGGGGCCATCAAAAACAGCAAAAGAAACTTGGTTTTGGTGATCTGGGACAGTGGAGGCTCTTTCTGTTAACAATTATGGTGCTGCAAGGTTGGCTGGGTCTCTGCTACTAAATACTGAACCAACTCTATTCCAAACTTTAGCCCACAGCACAGAAGCAGAAGCTACACCAGGAGAAGGTCTCTCACCACCTTACACAGTCCAAGGGTCTGCAAGGGGGATCACAAGGGGCTCCCTGCTCACCACAAAAGCACAGGCAGCAAACAGGTGACAATTAGCTTGCTCTGAATGCAAACATTAAACAATAAAGGTAGAAGGATAGATACACATGTATGAGAACCTACACAAAGATGCACAGATGTGATGACATTCACACACTCTCACACACACACACACACACATGCATAGACAGAGACACACAGACACACACACAGAGACACATGCATACACAGAGACACATACACAGACATATACACAGAGAAACACACACAGACATATACATACACTGACATACACATACAGAGAAATGTATTCACACAGAGAGACACATGCACACAGACATACATACACTCACATATGGACATACACAGACATACAGACACAGAGAGGCACATGCACACACACAGACACACTCTGACACAGATATATACCCACATAACACATATATAGACGCATGTGTGTGAGCAAATACACAAACACAGTAGTACCTTTGACAGCCCTGGGATATGTTTTGTTTCAAAACTCCCATGAAACCACAAATAATACTGAATTTTATGTATATACAAGTTTTGCTATAAATGCATGATAAAAATCACAGATCAAGTACAGAAAGAATAAATAGCAACTATAAGGCTGAGTTTGGGAAACACAGGCCTGCAATCCCAGAACTCTGACAATAATGTAGAAGGGAGATGCACTCAAAGCTAGTTTGGGCTCCATAATGAGACACTTTCAAAAAAAATGTAATAATTAAGTAAAATAGAGTAATTAATCATCATTTGAATAAATGTATTCAAAACTTATAGATTATTTAATTTTGTAATTTTTTATTTACTATTTTGGCCTTTAGTTGACCACAGGAAAGGAAAACCATGGAAAAAAAGGGAGACTTCTGTGTGTAATATATATTTAGAAAAAGACAGAAGCACACATTCCTTGGTTATGCACCCTAATCTGCAGTTCCATCAGCTGCCTGACAGACTTTATCACAGGCAGATGATGGTCTGGAATTTACCAAGGGCTACATTCTACAGTCTGGTCATTTAGAAAAGGGACTGAGTTTCCCTACGTAGTGAACACTGGTTAAAATGCTGTCCAAGCCAGTCAGCCTGCAAGGCAAGGAAAATAACAGTAGTATTTACACTTCAGGAAAAAAGAAAGTTTCCCTGAATCTCTCATCCTAAAGTCTCCTCTCTCTGACCTTCCCTGGTCTCTAGGCACAGACCCAAGAGGGAAGGGGACCAGGCTGACTCTCAATCTGTCTAGCTCTGCTGTTTCTTCAGTGCTACCCAGAAATGAGTGTGCAGGACCTCACACTCCACTCTGGCTCCAGAACACTACGGATCATTTGCTAACTTCTGCATGCACTGAGGACAATAGTTGGCCTGATTTTTCTGTAACGGGGAACCAAGACCAGGGATAAACTATCCTGCCAACCTTGAAAGGAATGGCTTGGTTAATTAGCCTGAGGTTTGTAAACTGCCTTCTGGTCCTTAAAGCATATAGAATCTCAGGCCTCTTGTGAGTCCCAGGAGACTTTCAGAGTTTATCTTTTGCAAGGCAGACCTCTATCTAACCTACCCTAGCTTTTAAACAGGTCCGGAGGGCAAACTTAGAACTTACACCATCAAGAGAAGTGTGAGCAAAAGCCTAGTCAAGGAGGCCATTATTTCTGACAGGTCTAATTTACTAACGCCGTTAATAGCTAATTAACACATTAAAGTGCTGAGGCATGAAAGTATTTACTTAGAAGTTCTCGAGGTATAATTTATCGTTAGTTCTCCTGCAAGAAATGGCAAACACCCCCCATTAGTGAAAACGGATGGCGCATGGCAAAAACAACCTGGCAGAAAAGAAATTCAAGTGTGCTTTGAAAGGAATATGGGCTAGCAGTAAACAGAAACCACCAGTTCCTTCAACTGTGAAATTTTCAAACAGTAACTTGGACCAAATGAATTCTGTTTCAGAAGCCTTCAAGGTAACCCTTGAAAGTTAAATGTCTTCTTAGTGGTGTGTCCTTTACTTTCAATTGCAAGCCAGCAGCATAGTGAGATGCTGCGTTTAACTGGGAAGAAGACAAGCTTTTGTTATAGTGATTCAGAAGGCAGGACACTGTCAGCTCTCACACTCCCATCTATAGACACTGTGTCCTTGATTGCCTAATGATCTCTCTGCATCTCTGCTTCTCATCTGGAAAACAGGGATAGCCACAGGGTGAATGGCATGGGGGTAAGAAACTGCCAAAGGATCCCTTCTACAACACTAAGATCGAATTTTATGCAGATGTGAGTGCCTGTTAACATGACATAGCCCCCAGTCTAGATGTCAGCTTTGCCACACCTTGTCTTTCCCAAAGGGAAATGGAGGACAACAGTGACTCTTCCAGAGGATGAGAAATCATATTGCAAACAGAACATTCTGTTTCCCATAACACCGGATAGCAAAACTCACCAGTCTTTTCTCTTGTCATTTCTAATTTGGAGCCTATTCCTGACTAAAGCTGGGGAGACAAAGGATTGTTCTAGTCTGTAGCCATTAGAGACCAAAGAGAGACATAGGATTGTTCTAGTCTGTAGCGATTAGAGACCAAAGAGAAGTGGCTTTCTTCTTCCACTTCAAATATCAGACCCAGATCCTAACATACCTGCCCTGGAAATCCAAGGTAGAGAGAAGGCAGAGTTGAGGTTTAGTTGGGGAGGTGCTGCTCTGGAAAGTTCCACTTGTAGTGAGGAGGGGGGATTAACTCCCTTTCATTCGGAAAAAGTAGCTGTGGCTGAATCCCTGTCTTTTGTAGTTGAAAATGAAACGTGCCAGTGTACTACACAGGGTGAAATCAACAAGGGAAAGACTGGTAGTTGTAATCACACCACCTTTTCCAAAGTTCGGTATGGAAAAATTACATCACATAGACAAGCAGTGGGCTCGGATTGCACCAAGAAACAACACAAGTATTGTTGTGAGATATAAATAGGAAAAAGGAGAAACGGTCAACAAAGAAGTCTAAACGTCTAAACTCACAGGGAGTAAGGGGAACACAGACCAAAAAAATAACAGTAACCCCACAGCTATCACGTGCCATTCTGAATGGTGAAGGCAAAGAGAAACAGGCAAGGTGGCTGTCCCTGCACTCTTGGTAGAATGCAATTTGTCAGTGAGAACTGACTATTAAATTGCATGCTCTTCTGGCCTGGTGGTAGAACAGTGCACAGAAACATACATGTGCATGAAGAGGCAAATAGAAAGAATTTCAGTAAGGTAGTAATAGCTGGGCATAGTTGCAAAGTGTCCAGTGCCCACCAGGGGGGAACCATTTGAGTGGAACATTCTATCCAGATCACTGGGAGCTGCCCAGCAGATAGAAGTTTTTCTGTCTGTGCCAACTACAAAGAAGTTATTAATTTAAAAACAATGTGGAATATAGCATTTCTGGTTTTTAAAACATGTTTTCTAGTCACGTAAGCATGCCCATTTTACACATATGCATATATGAGTGGCATAACTCACTCTATTCAATACCTGTCTAACTCGAGGTCTTGATAATGAGGACTGAGTCCCATGTTCCCCTCAGTACTCAGCCTGCCCAAACCACAGAACACCTCTACCCTCTCAGCAAACACACAAAGGAAACCCCGCTGTGCTGTACTCAAAGCTTGAAGAAGTGTTTCTTTTTCTCTCTCTCTCCTCTTCCTTCCCCAACTCTCCTGAAGAAGGAAGCAGACTTATCTTGCAGGCTATCTCAGGCTACCATAGCATTACAAACAGACCCGTTCTAGAACATATTGTGAATCCCGTGTTCCTGAATACAAACCGCAGAAACAAGAGCCTGTCTGTTGTCTCCTGAGTGTGTGCTCCACTGAGCACAGGAAACTCAGCACCAATGCACTCAGTAAACAGTGTGCCAGCTACTTATTTTGTACAACAGGGCCCAGCCCAGGGTGCCGCCCTTGGAAAGGCAGGCACCTATTCCCATATACCAGCTTCCACTGAACACTGAGTTGAGCAACAGTCTGATCTTTGTGGCGAGCACTGTCTTAGGGGAACCAAGTCTTCTGTTTACCCAGCTATGCAAATAAAAATCGCAAGACGAATAATAAAGAAAAGGAAAACACCTCGAATCTAGAAGCAGTGCAAGCTGCTCTTCTTAAGTTTCTGCTAGAATCCATTTAGTCACTTGTAGAAACCCTGGAAGAGCCTAGAACATGAGCGAGCATCGTGCTGTATCGACTAGATTCTGGAAACTAAACGGCCAGTTTTCTATGTCAATATCTATCTGCGAAAATTTTATATAAATAAACCAAGTGAGGGAGACCCAGAATACTTGCACAAGGCCTGGAAGAGTGGTCACTCGTTCTGTTGATTCATGCTGGCCAACGTTCCCTGCCCTCTGAGCCACTTCACCCCCGTATGAGCAAGGGTTACTTATTTTCATGAAACTTAGAGGAAGTATTAAGCTCAAGACCTCACGTTTGTAGAAGGGATTTTTAAGGAAAACAACAACAAACTTCAATATGGTTCTTTGCCCTTTCCTCTGTTCCTGACTTTTCAAAGACTCAATGAACCGGCTAAAGGGATCTCAGGGCGAGCATTCATGGATCTCAGCGGTGTCATTTTAATGAGAATCAGATTTTGGTCGTGGGGTGGCCAGCCTCTGCTGCCCTACAGTCCCAGACAGCCGCGGGAATAGCCTTGTGCTCTAAAACTATCTGAATTGAATCTATCCTACGCTTCACCACCAGGGGTTCTCAGGCTCAGAAGCCGCCCCACCGGACAGCCAGACAGCGGCGGGCATTGCGGACCCTCCCGGGGCAGAGTATAAAGCCCGGCCTCCCCCCGGGGTCCCACGGCGGGTCCATAAGAGGACGCGCCCTCTAGGAAAGCCAGCATGGGACAGGGATGGGGATGGGGTCCCGAAGGGATGCAGACCATCCAGCGCCAGCATGGAGGGGAAGTCCTTGCAGTTGGCGACACCGGTGGAATCGGTAACGCACATCTTCCACAGGTTGGCAAAATAAGTGGCGGTGGTGATGACAGTGCCGTCGATGGTGGAGACCTTCCAGTAGTCGGTGGGCAGTGTGGAAGACACCAGCACCCAGCCCGAGATGGAGACCACGAAGGCGATGATTTCCAAGGCCGTGCTAGCCATGCTGCTGGCTACAGCGGCGCTCACGCTGGTTCCCAATCCGCCCAGCGGCGACCCCCGCGCGCCCAGCCCCGAGGCTCCGCCTCCGGTCACCGCCTCCGTCCCGCCCACCGGGCACTTGAGGGCGCTGGCGGACCCGCACTCACACCACTGCTGGTCAGGGCACCCAGGGCGCGCGGGGAGCTCTGGGGGTACCTCCCGGGTCCCCCAACCCCCAGCAGCTGGCCTGTCGTTTGCAGTCGCAAAGCCCTCAGGCCAGCGCTCCCCGGGCCCGAGGTTCCCAAATCTCCCAGAGACAAGCCGCGGAAACCCGGCTCTTTTATTGGTGCTGTCCAGGGACAACCAGATGTGGACAGCCTGCTGCGCCTCCCACCGAGCCACCCCCGACCCAGCCCTACCCGCGGCAAATAGCTTGGCTCACTGGGTGCCTTGCAAAAGCAGAACAGAAACAGCTTTGGTGTGCCCTGAAAAGAAACGGTATGGTAACGCAGCCTCGCTTTGCTGAACGCAAAAGGCCAGTGTGCCACGCTTGTTTGAGTGACCCTGTTTGGCTAGTGAAGAAGGGCATACTGGGACTGAAACTGGCCTTACCCTTAAAATTCAGGGTTTTTTTTCGGCCTAGTGGTATGCGGAAAGTAGTAATCAAGTAACTCAGGCCTAATTCTGAGGTAGCAGATGAGTCCAGCACAAGCTCCAGGGAGCCCCGTGAGGGTCTTTGCTAACTAAGACCCTGGAGGTAGAGCTGTCGTTTGACTCGTTTTACTCAGGGTTACACACTCTCAGTTTGGGAAGTCTGGTCTGTGAGGATTCTGAAGCGAGGGAGAGATGTTTATGAATCTTGCTCAACTGTGTGTGTGTGTGTGTGTGTGTGTGTGTGTGTGTGTGTGTGTGTGT
>JANHMN010000001.1:256286283-256302485 GCA_030674055.1 Rhabdomys pumilio | reverse complement strand
TGTGTGTGTGTGTGTGTGTGTGTGTGTGTGTGTGTGTGTGTGTGTGTACACACCTGTGAGTGTGGAGATCAGAGAACAACCCCTGGTGTCTACTTTGTTTTGTGAGACAGGGTCTCTCTCACTGGGACATGTCTTTCAGATTGGCCTAGGCCTCTGACCAGTGAGCCCCAGGCATCCTCTTTCTTTGCCTCCCTTCCCAGATCTATACCACCATCTGCCCTTTTACAGAGGTACTGGGGATCTGAACTCGGGTCCTCAGGCTTGGACAGCAATTGATTTACTGATTGTACTATCTCCCCAGCCCTTCTCGACTTTTGTTTTTATCTTGCTTGTGTGTGAGAGAGTATTGTGAGCGTGTGCACATGTATGTGAGTGTATGCATATGTGTGTGCGACTGTATGCATGTTTGTATGCATGAGTGTGTGAGTGTGTGAGAATATGTGTGTGCATATTTATGTTTGTGTGAGTGTGTGTGTGTGTGTGTGTGTGTGAGTGTGTGTGTGTGTGTGTGTGTATCAGAGGTAGACATTAGATATCAACCTTTACCCTGTTTTTTGAGACAAGGTCCATCACCTAACTGTGAGCTCACCATTTTGGCAAACTGGCTGGCCAGTGAGCTCTGACATGCCACCTTTCTCTACCACCTGACCTCAGTGCTACACTGTCATGCTCAGCTTTTCCAGAGATGCTGAGAATCTGCAGGTCCTCTTGCTCTGACTGAGCTCCCTCCTCAACCCCCACCAGCGTAAAACAAACAAAAAACCCCCACTCCACCTATCCCGCCTAATTGAAGAATAAATTCATTCATCTTTTTCTCTGTTGTCTCAAGATAAACACAAAGATCAAGGTGTCCTTCCAGCTCCAGAGGTCACAAACCGGGGCATAAATGAGAGAACAAAGACACTGGCTTCATTATGGGCTTATGATTGTCCACTTAAAGTTTGCAGTTCTTGGTGTGACCTTTCAGGATCTGCTTCTTGCCAAAAGTAACCATAGGCCTACATCATATAAATGAGTCAGCTACGGAGAAGCAGGTTCCTAGCCCAGCTTCACAATCTCCACACAGAGCTCCTGTGGCCCGTGGTGAAGAACGTAACTGCTTGTTCCCTTTCGTTATTTTAACCAAGTGAAAACCAGTGAGACCCAAAATGACTGGGTGGCCACCAAGCAGATGCAAAGTTGGACTCTGAATTACTAAAGTATGGGTTTGGGAAGGACCATAGGAAGGAGATACGTTCCACTCGTCCCCATCAGTCTATTCACAGAATAATATTGAGAAAATGGCCCACTCTCCAGGGCCCAGGGTTTTAACAAGATGTCTATTTACTGTTTTGTTTAATGGCCCCTCTGGAAACCTTTTCAATATTGAACTTAAATCCATCCCTGCCTGATTTCTACCCAGTACTGCAGTCTGAGTTCTGAGGAAACACATCAGACTCTGTCTTGGCTGTGCAGTCGTCTCATGGCTGTGGAAAGGAAGGTGAGGATGAGCATGGGTTGGTCAGTGGGTGGCAGACTTAGTTAACCTCCCGTTCTGGCCTTGAGCTCAACTTGTCCCAGTGTGTTACTCCGGGTTCACTGGTGGGTCAAACTTAAGAGTAAAGTTTGGGGAGCCTGTTCCCTGTCATCTGTTCACTCACATCAGCACCCGTGGAGTAGTGACAGCAAAGTGTCCTCTGTTCTTTTTCATGTTCTCCCACAAAGCACTCCCATCTCTGGGTTCCTGCCCTTTGTCATAGCTTCATGTCACATTTCTTTCTGAACTCCATTCCTGATCTAATTTAGTATTTTGAGCTTGCATATTCTCTGTGAAGGTGATTAAAATTAGTATAATCCAAATGATTTTTTTTGTTTGTTTTTGAACACAGGCTTTTAGCTCTGTCTCTATAATTTGTTAACCATGTCTTGTTTTTACTTGACAGAACACTAATACAAAAATATTTTGATACAAAAACACGCTTAGAGTTGTCAGTAGGATCTCTGATAGGTTCACACTTACCAAGTGATTGGTTGTAAATTCCACTCTTTGGCTCCAAAGGCATCCTTCTTTTAAAGTTATAGTTGTGGAAATTGTTTCTTGTTTTCTCTCTGAAAGTTTGAAATGTAATTTACTTCTGTCTATTGCACTTGGGAGAAACAACCCTCCAACCACGAGCTATGCAAACAAAGCTTCCAGAAGCAAGAAATTCTGAATTCCAAGGGAGAACTCCACGTACCCTTGGCCCTGCCTTACCACATCACCCACGAATGAATCCAAAACCTCCAGCGTAGCCTGACTCTCCAAGCTCCCAGTATAAGCCACTCTGGAGACCTCAGCTCCAAGAGGCAGACTCCTAAATATGTGTACAAACAGTTTAACATAACAGATGGTGTGTATTAGGGAGAGAAAGAAAATTAATCTCCTTGTTGAAAACTTAAAAATAGAAATAGTCTATTACTATGGAGATTGCGACATAGTTTTAACTTAACACAAGTGGGAAGTGCCACAAACAATCCATAAATTATGTCAGGATGACAGTGCTGTTAGTTCCTAAGCCAGGGTCGTCATGCCTGTGGACTTGACTGATGTTTTTTTCTCTTTTATTCTTTGCCCTTGCTATGAGATTGGACAATGTTAAGCTCCCTAGACTACATTACATATGTACTGTAAAAAGTTTCATTTTTTTTTTTGAGCCCACAAGAATGGAAAAATACTTTCTTTAATGGCCAAAAACCAGTATGTAATGAATCAAGCTTTCAGTTTAGATGTTTTATACATTAAACTTTCAAAACAATGTGGTCAGAATGTTGCTGGTAGTATTACACAGAACTGTGTAATCTAACATAAAAATGTGCAGAAAATGAAAATGGACCACACAAAGGATATTTAAGAAGGAAAATAAATGTCTTGTGCTGCTTTAAGATTCTGTAGTTCCAAACAACCTTTGCATTTTCACTAGGATTCAGCTCTCTGACACCTTCATCTCAGTATTCACGACACACTATTAACTGTAAAAAAGAATTTATCAAGAAAATAGCCTTTTCTAAATAATTCAGTGTAGCATCTTAATCATAACTTGCTCATTACAAAGTATCCTTTCCTACTCCAAGGAGCTCTAATTGATATATAAATTACAAATTCTGTTTGAAGATATTTTATCCCCAGAATCCCAACATCCTTCCCACTTCCGAGGCCTTAGCATTAAAGGTGATTTGTGTGGTATTATTGTGGTCATTAAGGAAAAATAAAGGATTCCCCACCCCCAAACTCCAGTTGTTCAATGGGAGTAAAAACCTGTTTGGCCAACTGAACGGGAGATTTGCAGAAATTCTTTACTTGAGATTCAGTTCACCTGCCAAAAAACACAGGTGTGACTTTCACCACAGCTCAAGGGTTTTCTAAGCATCAAGTTTGGTTTCAGTATACATTAGCGCCTTCCTAGATTCCAGTGAGGTAGCATGCTGTTAATCAGCTGGGAAGAAATGGAAGCCCTACATGGAAGTGTTATCTAAACAATTATTTAGTAACCAAGTATTGTTACAAAGACCTGTTAACAAGGACATTAATGCCACAACTATTATTAAATTAGTGTATCTGTGTTCTTCTCCCTAAGTTTAGTCACTCTTGGTGTTTTATGTAAGTTCTGTGATGCTTGCAATCTACTTATTGTAAAAACTAGTGACAAGAGCACTCAGAATAAACACTTTTACCCATGCAGCACGATACAAACATGTGTAGTCACGTGTACATCACTTCACATGCCGGGACAAACACACACATCTGCGCTCAGTTTTACTTTGTTGCAAGTTGTAAGCACACCAACAGTTTTGTCTTACTTTGTTTTTTGGTTGGTTGGTTGGTTGGTTGGTTGGTTTTGTTTTGTTTTTTCATTCTCAGAGGCTGGACCCACTCATGAAAATGCTTCCTGGGCCTGCTAAAATTGATGACTTTATCTTGAGATTTGCTTTTCAGGCATCTGCTTGAAACATTCAAGAGACACCTTGGGAACATTTGGATTCAGCAGCTCACAGCTGGACGCCCTTCCAGTTTGAACCGCCTATCACTCTGGGGTACTAGAAACCCCCGAGCTGGTAGGTGGACAGGATGAGGTAGGTGGACAGGATGACTTCCTTCTATTGGTCAATAAGCATATGATGTGCGAACTCAATTCACTCACCCAGGTAGGGCCAACAAATAAGTGTTTAGTTTTCTGAACAAGTCATTTTTCTGATTTACAACTTCTTCATTTGTAAAATGAAAGAGTTTCTAGGATCACCCCACCACTACTTCCAACACTAAAAGGCTCTCAGGTTTTGACCCGATTATCCATGAATAGCATCGACATGAAAAGGACCAGGAGCTTCCATTGGCACCCTCACAGGTCACACTCTAGCCCCACCTCCACCTTCACCATGTCACTCCCTATCCCACCTCCACTCCTCAAACACCACTCTCTAGCCCCGCCCCACCCTCACGTCACTCTCGACCCCATCCCCGCCCCTCACCCCAACATTCTAGCCCCACCCCCACCGTTACACCTCACTCTTTAGCCCCATCCCATGTATTTAAAGGAATCTGTGGTTATAGACGGAATGTATAGGGAAGACCCTTAAAAAGAAAACCTATATATCTAGTTCTACGTTCTTTCGTGTTAATAATAGAAACATGGTAAAGCGTGGTAGGTGATGTGGACCGAGGACAGACTATGGACTTAAGTGGAAATTCTGTCTCTTGCTGTATCTTGCTGTCTCTTGCTCAGCATCACTTCTTTATATAACGGCAATGAAAATGACTTCCTTCAAGGTCTCGTGAAGACTAAGCACAATGTACCCAAAGGTCTGAGATGTGATAGATACAGTCAATAGACGCATATCTATGGCCGTACCCCTCTGAATGAGCCTGCTCTCGTCTGGATGCTGTTTGGTTTGTTCGTAGGTAGGTCTTCCCTCTGAAAGTGTATGATCACATTTTCTGTAAGGACAGTATTTCTCAGAGCTGGAGATGAAGTTCCGTGGGTAGAGGGTTTGCCCCGCATGCAGGAGTCCCTGTGGTCAGTCCCCAGCATCACAAAAATCCTGGCACGATGGCCAAGTCTGCCTCCAGACCCAGTGTCAAAAAAATAGAAAAAGAAAATAGTATCGATTAGATATAGACCGACAGTAAGTGGATGTGGATGAATTATTTTGCAAATTTTTAAACTGAAAAGGTAAAAAATGTTGAACTGCCAACAAAGAGATTGGTGCCAAGAGCTAGAAAAGAAAGAGAACAGGAAGTAGATGGGCGGGGCCAAGGGAGGGGCCAAGGAAATTATCAGAAGCAAGGAGGAAAACTAAGTTCAAATGAGAGCGAGCGGAAATCATTGAGATTGATAGGAAGAAGGGAGACCCCTTCACAGCCCTGGGTTTTTCTGTATTATAGATAATTCTTTTCAGGGTGCGTGCGTGCGTGCGTGATAGAGACAGAGAAGTAGCTGGAAACATTGCCAGCTCTGTTCTACGGCCTACATTCCTTATTGAGAAATTGCCTCAAACAAGAGAGCTCCCTGTAACTCATGCAGTAACTCATTCTATGCCTACCAAGTGTAAGAACAAACACAGAGACCTGACTTAAATCAATTCCAGTTAACCCGACTTAAATTTATTTTTTTCAGGAAAACTGTTATCATAAGTAGAAGTATTTGAACAGGTGCCCAGTGTCCTTACTTCATTTCAGCAAGTTGAGTTGGTTTTGCAACAGGTGAAGTGAGGTTCACTAGTGTGCTTCAGTGTGACTGATGCTTCTTCACGGTGTCGTAGGTCAGAGCAGGGACACTGATGAGTGTACTCGCGCACGTGCGCCCCCCCCTCGCCCCTCCCCGCTCTCTCACCCCCCTCCCCACACACTCTGTGGCACCCATGTCTTCCTGCTTTGAGTTGTGGCCACCTTCTCAGCTAACACAGCTGAAGACCTAAAGAGGTTTGCTTAGCCAGTGAGACCTCCCCCTGCTCTCCTGAAGGCGCTACTTTGTAGTGGGTCTTGTTCACTGTGCTAAAAGCTCTCCTCCTTATGTTGCCTTCTGGTGATTGTTGGTTTGGTTTGGTTTGGTTTGGTTTGGTTTGGTTTGGTTTGGTTTGGTTTGGTTTGGTTTGGTTTGGTTTGGTTTGGTTTTGAGATGGGATTTCTCTGTGTAGCTCTGATTGCTCTGTAGACCAGGTGAGCCTAGAACTTGGATATCCACCTGCCTCTGCCTCCCCAAGTGCTTAGACTAAAGGCGTGCCATGTCATAGCACCGCTGAAATTTTGACTTATTTATACCAGCTGACCAAGACACACTAAAATCTAAGAGGAAAGGTCGTATTAGATGCTAAGTGCCTTTTTTCTTGCATATTTGTTTTTGCTAGTGTCTGGTGCACTATCTTCTTTGGTCAACGGCAGCTGCTCTAAATGTGCTAGATGCTTTATAGAAATGGTAAATTGAGAAGATGAGGCAATCAGAGACTGTTGAGCTACACTGGGCCCCCGGGGCAGGCCAGCTGGACAGCGGAGGAGAGTGGCATGAGATGTGTAGTCTGGTGATGACTTCTGGAGACTAATGAGGTTAGGAGTCCTCTCTCTGAGGACAACACCAACAACCTGAAGTTCACTTCATTTCGCCCTCACTTTGGAAACAGCACCAGTCATCCACTGATCAAATCCAGCGTGTGTTTATTGTGTGCCCACAGCTCCAGCACCTTCCACAGTAGGGTGGGGAACCAGACAAACTCTTGCCTATGTGTAACTCACGTTCCACTGGGGAGGATGGGGAGAGAGGGGGAGGGAGAAAGGGAGAGAGAGGGAGAGGGAGAAGGAGAGGAGAGGGGATGGGAGAGGGAGGGGAGAAAGGAGAGAGGGGAACAGGGAGAGGAGGGGGAGGGAGAGAGAGGGAGAGAAGGAGAAGGAGAGAGAGCTGGTGGAAACAGAGCTGTAAACTGTGTGTATAGAAAAGGAAAGTGATGACTTTTAAAAATCTCAATCAAGGAAGCCATCCCCAATGACTTTGAGTAAACACTGAAAGAACCGAAGACAAAGTGTCGATAGACTCTTCAGGAGGAACATTCCGGAGAGGGGCACTTTTTGCACTTGCCTGAATAATACTGGAGTTTCCACTGGAGCGTCTAGAATAAGGAGAACAGAGGATGAATGGTGGGGTGGAAGACTGAGACGGAGAAGAGACAGGAGTGAGGTGCAGGCAGCATGTCTGTGCATCTGCATATCCCTGGTCTATGTGTCTGTGTTTGCGTGTGATAAAAATGCATCATATATGTACATGCATCTGTATGTATGTGTGTCCATGTCTGGGTTGTTCTGATGCCTGTCTGTCTGTCTGTCTGTCTGTCTGTGTGTCTGTGTGTCCATGTCTCTGTATGGGTATGTATGCATAGGGCTTGTACTCTGCTCTACAACCACTGAGCACACTGTCACACTCACTCGGGTGTGACAGGGGATTTGGATTACCTTTGAGATGAGATGACTAGTGTGTTTTGGAACTGCCCTGGAGTTGCCAGAAGAGATGCAGTACAGACATGGGACAGAGGGACCGACCAGGGGGAGTGGGATGGGAACAAAGGGTCTGATCTTGAATTTTGCTGTCTTTTGAGGGTAGAGGTGACTGGATCTGCCGAGTTGCTGGGTGAGATGTGTGAAGGAGGACGGTAGGCTCTGGTGTTGGCCTCAGGAGGGATGGCGCGGTTGGGTTAGAGGAGGGATGGCCTGTAGAGGAGCAGGTTTGAGCGCCATCAGGAGGTTAGCCTCAGAACTACAGAATGGGAGACCCCAGGAGACATAAGAGGAAATGCCAAGAATCGGGGTGAACCTCCACATGCACAACTGGAAATAGAGCTCATTTGGGGTGGCCTGGGGTCAGTATAAATCCACAGGACAAGCCAGATCCTCTAGGGCTGGGTAAAGCAGAGAAGGGAAGGCCCAGGTCCATCTCCCACCACATAACCAGGAAGACAAGAGGAACTGGCAGAAAATACTGACAGGCCCAAGTATCTGGGCAGGAGAAAGCCCAGAGTAGAACCTGTGACCGTGTGAGGAAGATGGTCTCAGGGGGCCCACAGGGGCCATTGATGTGGCCAGGCGTGTGGAGAAGGACACACAGCTATGAGAACAGAGGACACCATCTAGATCTCAACTACCCTTGCCTAAAGCCCCCTCAGGAGAGAGGCTGGGGTGGCTCCTTTTTACATAGCTCAGAGAAATGGAGAGCCTGGGAGGAAATGACTCTCTTGAAAGGGAAGAGGTAAAAAGGATTGGAGCATAGGAGGCATGGTGGGGTTATGGAGAGCTTGTGTGTGGGGGAGTGGGAGTGTGTGTGTGTATGAGTGTGTGTGTGTGTGTTAAGAAATAAGTGAGAGCATTCTGCTGTTCGATGATGTTTTCAGATAATTTTTTAAAACATGTCCTTTATCTATGCAGCTGAGTCCTGCCCCAGGGCATACAGCCCTGGAGGTTCCTAAGGGCAGGGACCACGGTTGGCCATGACCCTGGAACTGTTCCATTTCATCTGCCATAGAGAACAGACACACAGCCTAGTTCCTGCTGGAAAATAGCTCAGATAGAGCTTTTTCTTTCCATCTTCCATCCGCTTAACTTTGCTATAATACTTTAATTTGAAGTCATTTTAAAAAATAAGATGTAAATTTTATTACTCTAGAATGCTAGAGGTAGAAGGTATTCTTTGGGCTGGAGAGAAGGCTCAGCAGGTAAAAGCACTGACTGCTCTTCCAGAGGTCATGAGTTCAATTCTCAGCAACCACATGGTGGCTCACAATCATCTGTAACGGAATCTGATGCCCTCTTCTGGTGTGTCTGAAGACAGTGACAGTATACTCATAGACATAAAATAAATAAGTCATTTAAAAAAAAAAAAAGAATGTACTCTCCAAGATTATTTAATTTAGTATTTTCATATGAGGAAACTAGACTCCCCAGGCAACTTCTTAATGTATGTTATGTCATTTTATATGTAAATAATAATTGGAATAGCATATCAATTAGATCAACATTTACATATGCCCATTCTTTCAAAATGCGTGAATTTGAAAACTTATCTGAGTTCAGTGCTGGAAAAAAGTCAGAATCACCATAAACAAGATTTAGATAGCATTTGAAAGTTGAAAGCTATCATTCTTCTCCCAGATATAATCCTGCTGGTAAAATATTTATAAACATGGGTTTAAACAATGGTTCAGTGAGTAAAGAGCTTGTGGCACAAGTGTGAGGATCTGAGTTTGGACCCTCACAGGCTGTGTAAAGACGGGGATTCACAACCTGTGTAAGCCAGGGATAGCCTGGATCTCACCTTATCTGTCCTAGTTTTATGTCAGCTCCACACAAGTTAAAGTCATCAGAGAGGAGGGAGCTTCAATTGAGAAAATGCCTCCATAAGATCCAGTGTAAGGCATTTTCTTGTCTTAAGGACTGATGATGGAGGTCCCAGCCCATTTTGGCTGGTGCCACCCTGGGCAGGCAGGTTCTGTAGAAAGCAGGCTGAGCAAGCCAGTAAGCAGCGCCCCCTATAGTCTCTGCATCAGCTCCTGCCTCCAGGTTCCTGCCCTGTTGAGTTCCTGTCCTGACTCCCTTCAGTGATGAACAGTGATGAGGAAGCAGAAGCCAAATGAATCCTTCACATGTATATGCTCAGCCCAGAGCGCAGCACCATTAGGAGGTGTGGCCTTGTTGGAGTGGGTATGGCCTTGTTAGAATGGGTGTGGCCTTTTTGGAGTAGGTATGGCCTTGTTGGAGTAGGTGTATTACTGTGGGTGTGGGCTTTAAGACCCACATCCTAGCTACCTGGAAGCCAGTCTTCTAGCAGCCTTCAGATGAAGATGTAGAACTCTTAGCTCCCCCTGCACTATGCCTGTCTGAATGCTGCCATGCTCCCACCTTGATGATAATGGACTGAACCTCTGAATCTATAAGCAAGCCACAATTAAATGTTTCCTTTATAAGAGTTGCCTTGATCATGGTGTCTGTTCACAGCAGTAAAACCCAACAAGACACCTCCCCAAGTTGCTTTGCTCATGGAATTTCATCACAGCGACAGTGGCCTTAACTATGGAAGTGCCTATGACAAAACGGGAGGCTCAGTCTCGAATCCTGGGAAGCTCATGAGCCAGCTAGCCTAGCAAACATAGCATCAAACAAGAGACTGTTTCAAACAAGGACAACATCAGAGGACCCTAGGAGGATGTGTGGCCCCTTGGTGCAGAAGCAGCTGACTCTGGATGACTGAACAGTAACCCGGAAAAGGAAACAGCCACGGGCTGATTGCTAATGACACGGTAGAAAAGAGACGCACCCCTCTGTGGTTCCGAGCAATGGCTGTTTCTGTTTAAATTAGGGTCTGTGAGTGTTAAGATGAGCTGAAGAACAAAGGGAACGTCACGTTTCTACCTGTGATCATTATGAACGCCACACCTCTAGGATGCGGCGGGGGTGGGTGGGTGGGTGGGGATGAGTCTTCCTAACAAGAATTATGCCCGACGCCAGCAACTTCCTCACACAATTTGTCCGTCTATGTAATCCTCCAGTGTTTACAATGGCTTTTTCGCACCACTAAGAACACAATATGAAAGGTTATATTGTAACTCTTTTGGCACAGCCTATACAGCAGCCCACGAAATTTGGTTATGCAGCATGAATGCCGTTCTGTTTGCCCTGCAGACTCTCGAGTTCCCATACTGTATGGGAGAAAAGCAAATAACAGAACTCTGCTGTTTCATGTTCGCTTCCAGATGTAACTAAGAGGAGTAAAAAATTAAAATATGGATCCCAGAGAAATGGGGATATTATAGCATATAGATACTCACTGAACTACATTTTATTAGTCAAAATGATAAAGGACTTAAAATATTGGATCGAACGTTAAGTGTAACCCCCCCCCCCCAAAAAAAAACCCTGTAATTGTCTAACCTTTGTTCTTCGTAAATAATTGTCTATGAATAAACATGTTCTATCATCCTGTTATGAATATGCTGTCCTGTCATTTGTACTCTAAATATACTTCTTACTTAGAAAGTGTAGATTTTCTTTTCCTTTTGAAAAAAAAAATTGTTGTTGTTGTTGTTGTTGTTTTGAGACAGGGTTTCTCTGTGTAGTCCTGGCTGTCCTGGAATTCACTCTGTAAACCAGGCTGGCCTTGAACTCAGAGGTTCAGCTGCATCTGTCTCTGAGTGCTGGGATTAAAAGCGTGTAGCATGTGCCACCACAGTCCAGCTTTTGAAAAAAACTTAGTTACATTTATTTACTTGTTTATTCACTTATTGTTTTGGGGGGCCACATGCATGCGATGGCGCAAAGTGTAGAGTTCAGAGGTCAGTCTCTGGGAGTCATTCTTTCCTTCTGCCATGTGCTGTTTCCCACAGATGGGAATTAGACGGCCCATCTTGGCAGCAAGCACCGTGAACACCTTGCCAGCCCAGAAAGGTGACATTTCTTTTTCTTCTTTATATCTGTTTTTATAACACAGTTATAAGTCTTAAGCCTCCTTGCTCTGACCTCTGGGAATTCTCTCTCTGGCCTACCCTCCCAGGACACACCTTGAATGTGCTTACATGCACGCGCATGTAACACACACATACACACACACACACACACACACACACTGCATGCGCATGTGCTTGTACACAGGCACACACACTCATGAGCGCACAAACATATACGTACAGGCACAGGTACATGCGTGCTCACTGTTGAGTGTCCCGGCTTTCTAACCTCTATTTCAGGCAGTATGGCTTTCTGTCTTCCTCTCACCCATCTCTTCCTCAAATTGGCTTCTGAGAGCTCCAGCTTACCTGCTCTGTCCGCCTGTCTCTCAAGTTCCAATAAAATTTTCCTTGAGTTTCCACCTGAGTCTGTTTTGTTGTTGTTCATTTGTTTTGTGTTTTTAATCATTAATTACAAGACTAGGGAATCTATGGAGGGAGGCTTGTAAAAAAAAAAAAAAAAAGCTAAGTGACCAATATTACGAATGTCTCTGATTACATCTACTTAAATGACATTGGTTTATTCTCCAGAGCACTTAGAAAGTTCTGGATGACTCTTGGTCTCAAGGCAGAATTTTTTTTTTTTTTTTTTTTAAAGACAGAGTCTCATAAAGCTCATCTCGGCCTCAAACTCACTCTATAGCTAAAGATGACCTTACACCTTGGATCCTCCTGCTTCCACATTCCAAGTGCTAGGATTGTGAGCATACACAAGCTTGTCTGGTCTAGGTGGCGCTGGGGCCTGAGCCAGGCTTTGCAAATGCTAGGCAAGCACTCTGCATACCGAGTGTGTTTCTTGAAGGATGGGTTTCAGAGGCTATGCATGCTAATGTTTGCTTTGCCTGCTCCTGAACAAACATGACCATGGCCCTTCATTGTCATAGCCATGGCTGTGACTGTGACCTTGGTCTCTAGATTCCTGAATTAGTTAATGAATGCAGCTCACAGGCTTCCAATGCAATTCTTAGCTTCTAGTAAAACCATGGTGAAGATGAGCCATACGTTTGACTGTTTTGAAATCATACTGTTTTATGTGTACATCCTAATGTAAATAGTCCTTCCATAGATGACATAGTGGCTTTTACTATACAATCACATCTGTCATGTGCCCCGACTCCTGTGGTTGTAAAGAAGCAAGTGTGAGTCCCATTTTTACATATGAAAAATATAAAAGAAACAGGAATATTTCTAAATAATTAAACTTTGGCATAATGAGTGGAGATAGCGCAAGCTGGCATTGCTTTCTCCTTTGGGGGTGTGTGTTGGGAGAGGACGGATGTTTTATGGACACTTTTCATGCGGTGTGATCCCAGACAGTGGTTGATTCCAGAGGCATCTTCTTCAATCGCTCACATTTTCTTTTTGAGATAAGGGTCTCTCACTGAACCTGGAACTCATTAATTTGGCTGGAGTGGTTAGCCACTGTGCTCTAGGATCTGCGTGTCTCTGTCCCTGAGCTCTGGGTTACATGCAGGTGATGGCACCTGGGATTTGAGTGGGGCCCAGGGACCTGATTTCAAGTCTTCATGCTGTGCACTCCCATAGTTTCTTCTCTTGCTGCTGTGGTAAATGCTGTGACAAGAGCAACTTACCAGGGAAGGTTATCTGGCTCACAATTCCAGGTTGCAGCCAGGTGACAGGGAATCACAGTGGCAGGAACTTGAGGGAGCTGGCTACGTTAACTCCAACGTGAGAAGAGCCAAGGATCTCTGCACCCTAGCTCTGTTTTATTCAGCTCAGAGAATGGTCCCAGCCACAGTGACGATGGGTCCCCCTCAAAAGTTAATCACTCAAAAACATTGCCAGAAACAAAAGTTCAACAAGACAATCCTTCCCAGGCCTGGAATTTAATGGACCTGAAATCCATACTCTCTCTTTCCCTGCCTTGTTATTAGGAGTTTAGAGCAACTCCGGCATGCCTAACATGGAGGGGGAAACAAAGACTGTGAGAGGGCATGGCTTCCTTCTGCTCTTCAGTACCAACAAAGGAAAACCAAGATGGAATGGGGGAAGAAAAGGGAAAGATGAGGAGAAGGGAGGAAGGCTCCATCCAATTCAGAGATAAGGTGATCATTGTGAACTCACATAATGGCATGTGAGCACACGTGACAGAGGGTGAGCACACATGACAGAAGGTGAACACACATGATGGAGTATGAGCACACATGAGGGAGTGTGAACAAACATAATTGAGTATGAGGACACATGAGGGAGTGTGAGCACACATGAGGGAATATGAGCCTACATTACAGAGTGTGAGAACACATGATGGCGTGTGAGCACACATCACATCACAGTGTGAGCACACGTGATGGAGTATGAGCACACATGAGGGAGTATGAGCACACATGATCTAGTATGAGCACACATGAGGGAGTGTGAACACACATAATGGAGTATGAGCAGACATGAAGGAGTGTGAGCACACATGATGGAGTATGAGCACACATGAGGGAGTGTGAACACACATGACAGAGGGTGAGCACACATAATTGTTTGTGTACACATGATGGTATGTGAGCACACATGATGAAGTGTGAACACACATGAGCAAACATGAGAGTTGGAATCCTGAAGAAACCTCACAGTGCTATAAAGAGTTTGCTCCCCTTACGCACACTGGCTCTTCTCCCTATGTCTGTGCATTTACTCATATTGGCCATTTGAAAACTAAAGGAACCTACAACCTGTCACTCCAAAGTCCCTGTCTCTCAAGAAGGAAAGGAAACACAGAGTGCAGGGAGTTTGGTTTACTTTGTGCACACAGCCTGGTTTTCTCTAGCTCTATTGTAGGGCATTGGAACCTATGTTTATTTTCATGGCTGGAATCAAGCACTTTTCAGAAGGTCCCTCAGCAGGTTAGTGACAGAGCTCAATTTAGCATGCACAGCTGCTGACTTCTCAGTTGTGGCCCTGGGCCACTGGGCCACGTGGCCGTGTGCCTGGCGTTCCAAATCACACACCTGTCAACAGCAAGGGTCTTCCTGAGCCCATGGTGTGAAGAGGCTTTACTAAACACAACAGGTAGGAAAGAACTGAATGCCCAAACCTTGAAACTTAAAAACTACTACCTAACTTTCTCAGTTTTAAACAAACAAGTATCACAAAGGAGTGAAAAATTGGTGACGTTGATGTCAGTAGACAAACCCTGATACCCATCCTCCACCCCTGCAGCCAAACAAAATTGGCTCCACTATTACCGATATCTAAAGCACATGTATCCATATTCTAAAGTAAATAATCTAGACACACATGAAATAGTGGTGTTAAGGCTGTAGGTGTGGCATGATTATATTTTTTCAGGTAAGAAAAGCAACCAAGAATGAAGCCTCCCCCAACACACACCTTCTACTTCTCTTTTAACAGGGTCTCATATACAGCAAACACACTATATAACTAAGGATAACGTTGAACTTCTGATTCTCCTGTCTCCTCCTTCTGAGTTGAGACACCATGGCCAAGCAGCAACCAGGAGCTCTATTCTCGGCCCTCTATCTTTGTACTTTAATTTTTACTTTTCGAGGCAGGGTCTTCCTGTGTAGTCCTGGCTGCAATGGTAGTCCATGTAGCTCAGGCTCCTGAGCGTGGGGACTGCAGCCGTGTGCCACTACACCCAGCATCGTCTCCCATTTATCAGAGTCATTGTCCCCATGTTACCTCTGTTTGACTTTTGTCTTATATTTCAGAGGCTGTGGCTTCAATGTGAAGTGTCTCCACAGAGTCACTCCTCTACTTGGTGACACTATTTTACAAGATTGCTGTCCTGTTAATTTCCACCTGAATGGTATCCATACCTTGCTGTCATTATAGACCTATATATGGAGGAGAAGTTTGCATCCTGTGCTTTTGCAGAAGGGGATTGTGTGGGGCCAAGTTGAGGGCAGCAACGCAAATCAGTCAACAGATAATGTTTTGCCGAAACTCTATGTACAATTGCTTTTATTGGCTGGAGTGAGTAGTCAATCAAAATGGCTTGTTCCCCTGGGTGAGGGTCTGTTGTGTCCATGTGCCAAATAGGCACACACGCCAGTTGGAGAAGCCTGAGTTGGGAATTCGACCCCAGTCACAGAAAGAAGAATCAGGCAAGCAAAATAAAACTATACAAAAACAGCAACAGAACCACAGAAGCACAAGACCTTTTGATTTGGAGCCATCATTCTGGCAGTGAATTTTTTTTTAACCCTAATTCCTAAGTTTTACCTTAATTCGTACCTTTTCTGTACAGAATTTGGTGAGATGAATTTCTGCTGAGTAAGAGATAGCTAGAGCACATTGCTGTCATGTAGCACGGCTCCCCTGTGTATATCCTCCCATCTCCATGGTTTGCATTTATGTCATGCCATCCTTTGACTAAATGTACACAAGTCATGGAAAGATGCAAGCACAGCGGAGACTGGAGACTGTAATCTACAGACCCTTCCCTCTTATCAGTCACTACTCCCTATGTGAGGGCAGAGCCCTACATACTGTGTGTGTGTGTGTGTGTGTGTGAGAGAGAGAGAGAGAGAGAGAGAGAGAGAGAGAGAGAGAGAGAGAGAGAGAGAGAGAGAGATGTGTGTGTAAGAGAGAGAGACAGAGAGAGACAGAGAGAAAGACACACACAGAGAGAGAGAGGAGAGAGAGAGAGAGAGAGAGAGAGAACACAGACACAGAGACAAAGAGACACAGACACAGACACAGACACAGACACAGACACAGACACAGACACAGAC